>CAUYON010074802.1:0-32473 GCA_963573935.1 Arctocebus calabarensis | reverse complement strand
CAGTCCCCCGGGGGCGGTCCCCTCCGCCACCCGCGTACCCCCGGGGGCGGTCCCCTCCTCCTCCCGCGGACCCCCGGGGGCGGTCCCCTCCTCCACCCGCGGACCCCCGGGGGCGGTCCCCTCCTCCACCCGCGGACCCCCGGGGGCAGTCCCCTCCTCCACCTCAGACCCCCGGGGGCGGTCCCCTCCTCCACCCGCGGACCCCCGGGGGCAGTCCCCGCCTCCACCTCAGACCCCCGGGGGCAGTCCCCTCCTCCCCGCTGTCCACTGCAGACCCTTCAGGGCCAGTCCCCTCCTCCGTCCTTCTCCAGGTCTTCAGACGGTGTCCTTAAGCACTGTGTTTCAACTGTATAAAACTGTGGCAGTCTCCTCTAGCCACCTCACCCCCAGTCAGCCACACGCCTCCAGAGGGAGCAGGTGACAGTGTCATAGACGTTATGTACTCTCACTCGCCCGAGTGTCTCCACAGGACCTTTACGTGAAGTGTCAGAAGATTCTTCTTTGTCCTTATTGGGCTCAGATCCAGGCAAACAAGAGATCTGGGGCTGACAAGTTGTTCTTCTGCTCAGTGAAAATGTACTTTTTCTGCCTTACATAAAGCATCAGGGAAACCAGATGTATCCCCTTGAATATTTATCATCTCACAGCTTCTTCTATTAATAATTCATCACACACAGTGATGTCTACCCATCAGCAAGGGCTACACAGTAAGAAGGAGCTCCCCTCCCCTCCCCCTGCAGTCCCTGAACCCTAACCAGACAGACGGCAGCCACCAGCCGTGCTCGGATCACCCCGAGAAAGATAACAGAGCCACTCTTGTTGGAATTTCCTGTAACAAGCCTTTATTACTTTAATTAACCACCGAGGCGGAATTATCAGGAAGAAAGCCCTGCTTTTCCAGCCAGACTTCTCAGAGGAAGGTGTGGGCTTCTTTTTTATCACTAAGGGGACAAATACTGTTGTTGCTAAATTAGTCTATTTAAAATACATAAAGAGGCTTTTACCCTCATGCAAATTAGCTTGTCTTCAGTTCCTATAGCTTTCAAAGTTATAAACACCTTTGTTTCTGATTACAAGTTATATTCTGTGCCAGAAAATATTAAAAAGTGAAAAGGAAAAGTCCCCTGTAACCTTAACACATAGGGTTAAGCACCGTTGGGGTCTCCCTTTACCTCCTAGGACAGATGAACCTGTATGTATATATACATACTAAAAAGCACAAGTGCTATCAGACCGTAATACACAGTCTTATAAATTGCTTTTACTAGAAATATAGCCTCGTTTCCTGTAATTCACACACACACACACACACACACACACACACACACACGATACGCCCGCTTCGTGGAATCCCATTGTACGTGTTATTCTGTAACATCTGTCTGCTGGTTAATGTGCAAGTTGCTTCTATTTTTTTCCTACTATTAAGAAAAGTGGTGTGATGAACTCTCTTGCGTCACCATGTCCTGTGACTGATGTCCACATCTGTCCTGCCTTCCATCCTCCATCTCAACTGGGAATGTCTGTGCCCGCAGATCACGCCTTGTCCTGTCACTACACTCCAGGGGTGCCGAGCAGCAGGCGCTGATGTCTCCAGCATTCTACCTGTCGGTCAAGTTTTTTCCACCACCATTAAGACACACTATTCTGGGCTTGCACCTGTAGTCCAGTGGTTAGGGCACCAGCCACATACACCGGGGCTGGCGGATTTGAACCTGGCCCGGGTCTTCTAAGCAACAATGACACCTGCAACAAAAAATAGCTGGGCATTGTGGGGGTCTCCTATAGCCCCAGCTACTGGGGAGGTTGAGGCTAGAAAATTGCTTAAGCCCAAGAGTTTGAGGTTGCTGTGAGCTTTGATGCCACAGCACTCTACTGAGGGTGACAAAGTGGGTCTCCATCTCGAAAAAAAGAAACAAACAAAAAACCCCACACCATTCTGGGGCAGAAGCAGCAGAAGGAACGATAGAGCAGCCCAGACTGATCCCGTGGGGTCGGCATCCTGCTCAAAGAAATAATCTGGAAGTCAGTCCCAGAATCACCCTACAGGGAACACGAAAGCCTCTGTCACAGTGGACATTGAACAGGAGACTTGAGAGCTAGTGGGCCTCACCCATGGGCATTGGATTCAGAGTCAGATAGTCACAGAGCGTTCGGGAAGATGGAAGTTTCTCCATAGTGTTTACTCAAGAGCTCATAACACAGAGGAGTGTCAGAGCATTAGGCGACAGAGGCAAACAGCACACCAGGGTCACACAAGCCCAGGAAGAGTCTCCAACAGGGCACTGCTGCCATTCCACTCACCACTGCCTCTCTGCATAAAGGACCTGCTGCCCCCGGGACACTGATCCTGAACTGCCTCTCCCCTTACAGCACCTGCTGTCCCCAGGACCTGCTCCCCCACTGCCTCTCCCCTTATAGCACCTGCTGTCCCCGGGACACTGCTCCCCCACTGCCTCTCCCTTACAGCACCTGCTGTCCCCCAGGACACTGCTCCCCCATTGCTGTCTCAAGTCTCTACCAGCCAACTCCAGAGCTCTCAGTGTCTCCCTCTTATAAGGCCACTAATCCTACCACAAGGGCCCCCGTCTCATGACCTCATCTTACCCTCATCATCTCCCCAAGACCCCCTCACATACCATCGCATTGGGGGTAAGGGCTTTAGCATACGAAATGAAGGGAGGGGGAACACCAAAACTCAGTTCATAGCAGCGGGGTTTGTACCTCAGGAGCAAAGTCTGAAAACAACATTCACACAGACTGGAGGGCACGGGTACAGGTGAGGTAGAAGAGAAACTATCAATATGTCTGGGCGGAATTTGATTCTAGATTAACTTGAAACCAGCTCTAATGAACACTACAGAAAACAGTTTTCATTTTTTTATTATCAGAAATCAAGGTTTTTAAAAAGTCGGCTTTTATTGTTTTAAAGACCCATGTGCAGATGTGATTCATTCAAAAGCAACAAACCCATCTTTTTTTTTTTTTTTTTGAGACAGAGCCTCAAGCTGTTGCCCTGGGTAGAGTGTTATGGCATCGCAGCTCACAGCAACCTCCAATTCCTGGGCTCAAGCGAGTCTCTTACCTCCGCCTCCCAAGTAGCTGGGACTACAGGCGTCCGCCACAACGCCCGGCCATTTTTTGGTTGCAGCTGTCATTGTTGTTTGGTGGGCCCGGGGGCTGGATTCGAACCTGCCAGCTCAGGTGTACGTGGCTGGTGCCTTAGCCCGTTGAGCCATAGGCGCCGAGCTCAAACCCATCATTTTTAAAACAAAGGTTCAATGTACTAGTCTCGGTTAATTTAGGAGTCCCTTTAGCTCAGTAAACCCGGTAAGCCACTGGTAAACTATTTGTTCAAACAATAGATCAGTAAGCCATGTCCTAACCTCTAATTAGGACCTCAGCCAGCAAGTATGCTCTCAGTTTTTGGAGAAAATTATCTAAAATTATCTAAGGTCGAGTGCCTAGGGCATAAACATGACCTGCACCCACATTGGTTGTTGTCCTGGTATTGGCAGGAGGAAACTCAAATAATAAAAGAAATTTAACTCTGACTGCAACCAGGAGGTAGGCTAGCTGATTTTATCCATAGCAGAAGTGAAGACTGGCTTCCCATAGTCACAAAGACTATAAAATTATAGTTCTTTCAGACCAGAATGCGTTTCTTAGAGTCAGTCACATGGACGTTGGCACAGTCTTGGTGGCACCTCTTCCATGTAATTAACCTTGGCAATGACAGCTCCCTGCAATCAACATGGGCTCTTGATGTTTATGGGACTGACTTTATCCTCTTACCTATTCCTTTATTCTTTTTTTTTTTTTGTAGAGACAGAGTCTCACTTTATCGCCCTCGGTAGAGCGCCGTGGCGTCCACAGCTCATAGCAACCTCTAGCTCCTGGGCTTAGTCCATTCTCTTGTCTCAGCCTCCCGAGTAGCTGGGACTACAGGCGCCCGCCACAACGCCCGGCTATTTTTCTGTTTTGCAGTTCGGCCAAGGCCAGGTTTGAACCCTCCACCTTCGGTATATGGGGCCGGCGCCCTACTTGATGAGCCATAGGTGCCGCCCTTCTTTTGTTCTTTGTAGCAGGGGGAGGAATTATCCGGCTTCTCAGAACTTATGAAGAGAAGTAACCACAGTGGTGAGCACCCTTCCTCATCTCAGAAAAGCAATCGCTCCTCCTAGACATTAGGATACAATCCTGGATGTCCTCACAAGGAGAGATTGCAGACGGATGGTACAGGCAGTGGGCAGAGTAAGGGCCCTCCAGAGATGCCCAGCTCCTCTTCCCCAGAGCTAGTCACTGGGCTGCGGGTGAATGGGAGCAAAGCATGTGGATGGAAAGAGGTTGTTGATCCACATGTAGAGGGTGGGTCCAGTGGAATAAGTGGCCCCTTGAAAGTGGAAGAGGGTCAGGCAGGGATGTGGCTGGGGAATGAGGCCAGAGAGAGGTAAGCTGGCAGATAGAGGAGCAGCCACGAGCCTTCATAGCAAGAGGAAGCAAGCCTGGTCCTGTCCTGGGGCAGGTGTCACCTCTCTGCTCCAGGTTGTTCAGTACACTCCTGACTTTTGAGAAATTTCCTGACGTAAGAGAAATAAGGGTCTTACAATCTAGGCATATTCAGCAAGGACATGCAGGTGCAGTCGGGGCCTTGACACATTGCCTCAGTCAACAGGCAGGAGATGAAACTGGTGCAGGACAGTGAGGGGACAGGGGACGCCTTCTGCAGGTGGCACCATTAGCTATGGTGCACTTGCACAGCTGAAGCAAGCCAGCAGACTCTGACCCTCAGGGTGGAGACAGAAGATACCCAACCACTGGCTCCCAGTGAGCATGTCACAGAGGCTGGCAAGGCAGGAACAGCATCAGCTGTCCATCCCCAGGTACCAAGCACCCCAGCCAGGACCCTCTGTGCTCCAGGGCAAGTGTGCTGATGGCACAAACAGTCACTGAACCAGACACAGCACTTGGGGTTAAGTTTAATTCTGGGCCTATAAGAAGTCTGCCTGGCTCAGCATATTAAACATCACTGACGTCAGCACTGATCTCAACCTCCCACATCTGTAGAAAGTTTATGACTCCCAGACAGCATAATAACCACCTATGCGTGTGCTCCCAGAATCTTAGATGTATCTTTTAGAATGTAGTCACCATGGTAATGTAAAAAGCTGAAATTATTGGAAGTCTCCATGCATGAGACAGCTCTCGTATCCCCACAAACCATAACTGCTCACGTCACTCAAAGCAGTGGGGGATGGAAGAGGCCTGTCCTTGTGTTTGGGGCAGGGGTGGGGGAACTCATGCCTAGATGTGGCCACACCTGACACCCGGGAGCCTGAGCATCTTCCCAAAAAAGTTGGTGGTAGGAATAGTGCTGGGGATTGCCCGAGCTCCCCAGCAGAGAGGAAAGCAAACCTCAGGATTACGGAGCTAACACTATCCCCAATTCACAAGGTGTGACCATTTGCCTTTTGAAGGATGAAGGATGTAACAGAAGGGCACTACCAACTGAGCTGCTTCCGCCATGGTAAAGCACCACAGAGGGGCTTGTTTAAACAATAGAAATTCATTCTCTCACAATTAGAATTTTTGTGTCTCTCACTTTTTAGGGCAAAAACAACTCTTTCCGCCATGAGGATTTGGAGCCTTTTTACACTGATGTCATCCTAGGAAGTCCTGAATTATTTTACATTTATATTATGCTCCTGAAGGCTGTAAAGGGAAATCCCAAAGATAATAACCTAACCAGGAAAGTTCTAGTTGTAGAGAAGTAAATTCTGAAGACAAACCTTAATTTCTAGATCCTACACGGAACTCTCTGTGATGGAGACTCCATGGTCCCTGGGCTCTTCTGAGCAAAGCTGGCCAAGGTGGCCTACAGCCAGAGACGCGTTCAGTCTTAGATTATGTGTTTATTCCCTGCTTCTTCTAGGAAGGATTTAAGGTAAGAGAATCCCATCTGGGGTAGAAATCTATGTTCATTAAGAAGGCTGCGTTCAGCTCGGTGCCTGTGGCTCACTAGGCTAAGGCACCAGCCACGTACACCTCAGCTGGTGGGTTCGAATCCAGCCCAGGCCCGCCAAACAACAATGACGGCTGCAACCAAAAAATGGCCAGGTGTTGTGGCGGGTGCCTGTAGTCCCAGCTACTTGGGAGGCGGAGGCAGGAGACTCGCTTGAGCCCAGGAATTGGAGGTTGCTGTGAGCTGTGATGCCATGGCACTCTATCCAGGGCGACAGCTTGAGGCTCTGTCTCAAAAAAAAACAATGAAGAATGATAAGAACAACAACACAATACTATAATGCTTGATTTTATGTGACAACTTGACTGGGCCATGGGACGCCCAGATGTCTGGTTAAACGTTATTCTGGGTATGTCTGTGAGGGCGTTTCTAGGTGAAACTTACATATTTCTGTTAGATGGGTGAAGCAGTTGGCCCTCCCATGTGGGTGGGCCTCATCCAATCTTGTGGAGGGCTTGAATAGAACAAAAGGGTGGAAAAACCCTAACCCTGACTGTCTTCAGGTTGAGACAGTGGTCTTTTCTTGCCTTCTGATTCTGACTCAGACCAGAACTTGTAATATTAGAATCTTCATGTCTCCAGTTTGCCAACTGGACTTCGGCAGCCTCCCTAATTACTTGACTCAATCCCTTACGATAGATGATAGATAGATAAAAGACAGATGATAGATACTAGAAAGATGGATAATAGATAATGCCTAGATGGATATATAGATAATAGGTAGATAAATAGATGATAGATGATACGATGATACATAGATGAAAGATAATCTGTAGACACAGATACACTGAAACACAGACATCTAATAGGACACAGTATATCCTGGTGGTTGTATTTCTCTGGAGTACCCTGATGTCTTATTTATTCCTGCTGCTATAACAAAACACTTTAAAGAGGGTACTTTATAAATAGTAGATACTTATTTCCCACAGTTCTGAGGCTGAGAAGTCCAAGATTAAGGCTCCAGCAGGTGCAGTGTCTGGTGAGTGCTGCTGACTTCTAAGATGCCACCTTGTTGCCGTGTCATCATGGGGCAGAAGAGACAGAAGGCAAAGGGCCAGGGCTCTCTGAAGCCTCTTTCATAAGGGCACAAACCCCATTATAAGGGAGCTGAACCCCCATGGCCTCATCACCTCCCACAGACCCCACTTCCTTCCTAACACCACCACCTTGGCGATGAGCTTTCATCATAAGAATTTCAGAGAGGGGCAGCACCTGTGGCTCATTGAGTAGGGCACCGGCCCCATATACCAAAGGTGGCGGGTCAAACCCAGCCTCGGCTGAACTGCAAAACAGAAAAATAGCCGGGCGTTTTGGTGGGCGCCTGTAGTCCCAGCTACTCAGGAGGCTGAGGCAAGAGAATTGTTACCCAGGAGTTGGAGGTTGCTGTGAGCTGTGTGACGCCACGGCACTCTACTGAGGGTGATAAAGCGAGACTCTGTCTCTACAAAAAAAAAAGAATTTCAGAGAGACACATATTCTACCCATAGCACCTAACACATCACAACAAATGCTAAAACCCCTGCAGGTAAAACAGTGTGGTGCTGGTGTATGAAAAGACAAATACAGAAATCCAGAAAGAGAGAGAGCAGTATGACATTAGTGATGTGGAGTGGCAGGGGATGAAGCTTCTCTGCTCTAAGGAGGGCCCCTGTGGTTTGCTGGTTTTAACTCAGAGTCTAGGCGCCTCTAGCTTTGAAATGCTGTTGCCTCATTTGGTCTCAATGTTACACACACATATCACACAGAGTCATCTCCAAACTTCCCTTTTAACCCTATTTTCTTTCTTTTTTTTTTTTTGAGACAGAGTCTCACGCTGTTGAGTGCTGTGGCATCACAGCTCACAGCAACCTCAAACTCTTAAGCGATTCTCCTGCCTCAGCCTCCCAAGTAGCTGGGACTACAGGTGCCCGCCACAACACCCAGCTATTTTTTGTTGTTGCTGCAGTTGTCACTGTTGTTTTACCAGGCCTGGGCCCAGGTTTGAACCCACCAGCCTTGGTGTATGTGGCTGGCACCCTACCCACTGAGTGATGGGTGCTGTCTATTTTAACCCTATTTTCAGTGACATTAAGGACCCCTTGGCCCACCTTTCCCTCATACCCATCTGTTGGCAGCATTTAAAATCACTTCTGCATGGATCAAAGAGCTAACCATCAAAGATGGTTATTTTTGTCCTTTCAAATGTGGTTTTGGTTGAACTGGCAGCACTTGTCCCCAGCTGTTCTTTGAAGCATCATGTGATCACGCAGCACAGCCGGGTTCAGTCCTCTGGACCCCTCTCCCCCATTTTCACTTTATTTAAACATTAGATTGGGCTGAGAATATAGAAAGAAATGTAAGCTCATGAAACAAACTGAACAGAGTCAAAAAGATTCTAAAAGACAGCATTTGACAATCCCTTAAATGTAAAACAATAAAGAAACAAGTGAGGCATGGTGGCATGCCACTCCAGAGGCCAAGGTGAGAGGATCATGTGAGGCCGAGGTTCAAGACCACCCTGGGCAACATAGCAGGGCCCTGCCTCTAAAAATCAAAGAAATAAGGGGATATATCAGTATCAGTGGCATGGTACTATACCGGGAGGTAGTTTTAAATTTTGTTTGTCTTATCTGTCTTGCTTTATCTGTAGGCCAGATGTAAAAGTAATTTAAAGGGCGGCACTTATGGCTCAAAGGAGTAAGGCACAGGCCCCATATGCCTGAGGTGGCAGGTTCAAACCCAGCCCCGCCAAAAACCACAAAAAAAGAAAAAAAAGTAATTTAAAATGTCAAGGGGATCTTGGTGTGTGCCACACCTTTTGGGGGCATGACACGATTGTAAGAGGGTCTTTACCTAACAAAATCAATCAGTGTAACCTGGTTTCTTGTATCCTAAATGACTCCCCAACAATACATTTAAAAAATACATATCAAGGGGAAAAAAATTCCACCTGTTTTAAGGAGTAGGAAGGATGAAAAGAAAGTGAGAAGCAGCCCCTTCCCCTTTCCTCTGCTCCCCACTGAGGCCCATCTCCTTCCACCCTAGGTAAGGGTCTTTCCTGTCTATGGCCTGGCCAGGCTGGAGGCACCCCAAGTGGAAACCAGGCTACCTTGAAGTTCTGACTAGGCCCGCGTTGGGAATATAACCCACTAGCAGGGCTGCAGCCTGTCTCCCTTGCCAACAGGGAGAAACCCCCAAGTTTAGTTTCCACCCAAGCTGACTGGGCTGGGTGTGCATTTGGGGCTCCACCACCCACCTCACGGCCAGGTGTGCACAGCCGTCTCATCTAGGTGTGTGGATGTACTCTCTGCGACGTTTGCACAACAAATCACATAAGGACACATTTCTCTGAACGTTTCCCTATCCTTAAGTGACATATGACTACAAATTAATCTCAGCACCTTCTCCTATCAGCACTGGGGTCAGTATGGTCATCTCCCCGCTTCCCATCTGTCACCAATCATCTGTTGTCCAGAACTGCTTTTCAGGTTCCGAAAGCTGAGGAGGGAATGTCTGGATTGCTCATGGTACTTGGGGCTGCTGGTCTGTGGAAGCATCACACGAAAATCGACATCCTGTCACCAAACACAAGAGAAAGCACATTGTACAAATGGGCGTCCTTTGAACACTGACTCTTACAGCATCTACAAGGCTATACTTGGGGGATGTTGTGAGGGAGGGATTTGTCCTAAGCCCCCATACTCACGTGGCTCTTATGAAGCTTTTCTTGTTTTTTGAGGGCTGTTTCCATGTTGCAGTGCAGACCCTGGCTCTGTAACACGCTAGCTGTTTCATCTTCAATCTATAATTTACTTTTTACAAGAATCAAATGAATTTTGCATTAAATATCCATAATTCCTCAGGGAGTTGTTGGTAGGACCAAATGTGGATGAAGACACATGCCTGGCGTTCTTGAGAACCAATGTAAGGAAGGAGAAATAACCTCAGTGGGAAATGGTGGGAAACAAGAAAGGAGACAAGAGACAAAAGATAGGATGGGGCCGGGAGGACTGATGTAGCTGATGACCAGCCAGCACTGGTCTGTGGAAGCAGCTTTACTTACAAAGTATCTTTAACAAAGTGAATTTTAACACCTAGGGTAAGGGTTAACTCTAAGGAGGAAAATCTGTGTGCTTGACAATAAGGAAAGTACACAGGGACTACATGACTTCTGGCAGGTGAAAAAACGTTTGCTGCTACAGGAGGAGAAGCAGCTGGGAGGTCGTTCCAGCTCACAGCCTGTTCCCCACACGGTGCTGTGCCCTGCTTGTGGTAAGTGCTTATGAATGTCCATGATTATTCCTTATTCTGTATGGACCTGGGTCACGAGGGAGCTGAGTAGCACACATGTCCTTCTTTCTTGCTTGCCCTGCCATGCTGGACTCAGTGAGGAATGAGCCTGAGACCTTGCAAAGGAGGCCATCAAAGGAGGAGCTGTGAGCTTCCGAGTGAAACCAGGTGCAAGGGCAAGTCTGTCTCAGGAGCAAGAGGAAGAGGAGGGTCTGAATGTAGCTTGACCACAAGACTCAGAACCTGTGTAACGGTGAGACAGAGCCGTTTAACCCACTGCTGCTGGTCAGCCTGGACTTCAGCCTATCACAGCTGGCACCTGTGTGCACAGCAGGGATAATGGGGTGCCACAGCCAGAGTAGGGTGCCTCCTGGGTGCAGGGAAGACAACTGAACACCACAGGTGGCCCATCAGCAAGGCCCTACTGACCAGCTCAGGTGCTGCCCGCCAGGGGATAGCACCAGAACCCCCTCCCGACAGGGACAGAGACTTGCAGAAACCTCCCCACTGCCTCCTACCAGCCCTTCCCCAGGGTCAACCTGTGGGGCAGTTGCTCGACTTGGCGCTCATGCTGCAGGCTCACAGATTGCATTTCTCTGGGGCATGGCGGCTCACACCTGTAATCTTAGCACTGTGGGAGACCGAGGCAGGTGGATAGCTTGAGTTCACAAGTTCAAGATCAGCCCAAGCAATTGTGAGACCTTATCTCTACTAAAAACAGAAAAACTGAGGCAAGAGGATGGCTTGAGCCCAAGAGTTGGAGGTTGCTGTGAGCTATGATGCCGCGGCGCTCTACCCAGGGTGACAGCTTGAGACTGTCTAAAAAACAAAAAAAGAAAAGAAAAGAAACATGGTGTGGGGTTGTCCACATAGCCTCTGGGAGCAGGCAGGCAACATGAGTCCAGTAGAACCAACACAGAAACGAAAGGGCTCCTTTTAGGAAGAAGGGACAAAAAATAAACTTCTATCAAGAATTAGTTTCCACAAAATGACCTAATGTCAACATAGACTCGGTAACATCTTCTGCCTGTTTTCCACCACTGCACAGTGAAAGTACAAAACTGAAAATGGCCTTGCAGGGTGTGAGATTTCAGGTTGAGGTTAAGGCTACAGGATCCCTTGTGCTTATGGGTTTGAGACCAGGCTGGAAAAGACCCATTTCTACTAAAAATAGAAAATCTAGCAGGGTGTGATGGTGGGTGCCTGTCATCCCAGCTACTCAGGGGGCGGAGGCAGGAGGATCACTTGAACCCAGGAGTTCGAGGTTGCTATGATCTGGGCTGACACCAGGGCGTGCTAGCCGGGGTGACAGAGTGAGACTCTGTGTCAAAAATAAATAAAAATTTTAAAAGATCATCAATCACGAGAGAATTATCTTCTTAATATGTTATCTTTAGGGAGAAGAACAGAGCTGTGCGTCTTGCCCCATCCCCTCCCCTCTGCTCTCCCCCGCCCTCCTCCCCAGACACTGTCTACAAAGGTGGCTGCTGTCCTTGGCACAGCAGCAGGGACCGATATTTTGAACAGTCACCTTGTGTTTAGGATTCACATTAATTTCTGACCTGGTAAAATATTAGCATCAAGAGTAAATGAAAGTGTTTTACAGATATTTGGGTTGTACCCTGGAGACCCAAAGTCAATGTCTGCATGTCTTACCTGGGAATAAACATTTGATATTGAAATGGAAGCACGGTGATTCACTGATCTGTGTAGCACGAGTAGAGTGTGTTATATCTATAATCTGTAATTCAGGTGATGCCTGGGAGATATCAAATACAGACTGAATGATAACAGTAAAGGAACCTATTCATCTTATGAAAATATTAATCATAACCTCATTAACTGACATTATCACTGATATTGTGATAACATCTTTATCCAACTAGGGGTATACAGAATCTGAGGAGAGTTAAGGAGTATTTGAAGCCACCAGACAAATGGGCTCATCTTCCTAAATATTTATTTTACTAAAGAGTATAAAGGAAATAAACCTTTTCTTTTAATAAGACAAACACTGGCTCGACGCCTGTGGCTCCTCGGGCTAAGGCACCAGCCACGTACATCTGAGCTGGCGGGTTCAAATCCAGCCTGGGCCCACCAAACAACAATGACGGCTGCAACCAGAAAATGGAGGGGGGTTGTGGCAGGCGCCTGTAGTTCCAGCTACTTGGGAGGCGGAGGCAAGAGACTCGCTTGAGCCCAGGAATTGGAGATTGCTGTGAGCTGTGAGATGCCACGCACTCTATCCAGGGTGACAGCTTGAGGCTCTGTCTCAAAAAATAAATAAATAAATAAATAAGACAAACACTGAAATTATGGGGTAGAATAAAAGTTTGCACATAGATTTTTGGAGAGAACAGATGTAAAAATTTACCCTGACTCTGATGTCACATGCCCAGGCCTCCGTGTCTGAGCTTATCCTTTTTTAATTTTTTTTCTTTTTTGCAGTTTTTGGCCGGGGTTGGGTTTGAACCCACCACCTCCAGCATATGGGGCTGACTCCCCACTCCTTTGAGCCATAGGTGCTGCCCATGAGCTTATCCTTCTCAGCTGCGGGGCACTTAGAGTTCGTGAAGCACCTCCCTTATTAAACCATCAGATACAACAGCACTGTTGGTCCCTTTAATTTCAAGTAATAGTGGGGAAGGGTAAATTGAATAAGTGAACAGTTTGTATTTTAAAATACCTGTGGGTTTAGCCCTTTTAGCGATATATACAGAAATGAGAAAAATCTAAGGACTTTCCCAGTAAATTCTTCAATGAATCTGTTTGACTCCGTAGTTTAGCATCAGTTGTGACTTCATAGATGTGGACATTTCCTTACCTGCTCGCATTCTTTGAATAAAGTCAGTCTTGGCGGTAAATGCGAGACGTAACTTCAAGCCAATACCACGTAAAGATTATAAATGTCTTGTTTTTGAAGTCTTAATTTTTATAATTTATTACATTTAATACATATATTATGTATATTATAACTCAGAGATGTTATAATACATAATTCTTTAATTCATGCATTCAGAGAGTCTAGAGACACAGCAGACCACAGGCAGATTTATTGCCCGAGATGTTTTTAAAGTTTTGTATAATGACACAGGTTTCATATGATCATACAGATGCTGGATCATCACTTCAACACCATTGCGGAGTACTGGGCCAGCTTTGCCCCATTCTGTCTTTGTCATCACTTACGGGTCTTGGCCTTCCAGCAGTATCCACACACGACAGACAGGAGCAATTAGCAAACTATCAACCGTCCCCTTCAAGGGCCTGTGTTTGGTGACTGCGTCTTCACAGTCACTGGTTGTGAAGTTATATTTAAGAAATCAACAACTTAATGACAGTTGTTTTTCTCTAAGCTCATGAGTTGAGAATAAGAGACTTTTCCTAGAGATACGTGAATTCCATACACACAAAACCCATAGCAAAAAGCGTGGCAGATGCTGCATAAAGAGTAGACTTCTCTACTCTTCATGAATAGTTGCTTCAAAGTGGAAGGGAGTGTCTGACGCTTAGTGCCTGTGCCAAGTTGATGGGTTGCATTTGGGGTAAACTAACTAATTGGAACATTACGTCTTCATAGCTGTGTGCGTGTGTGTGTGTGTGCACACTCATGTGCACGGGGATGTAGTTGCCATACACAAAACTTTAAAGCTAATATTCACTGGTCTTACAGTCAGGGCTACATACTTTAAGATGTTTGGAGACGGTACTTGAAGGTCAACTATTGAGACATACCTCATCAGTATTAGAGTACACTTCCTTGGACCATAAAACAAAATATTTGAAATGGGAACTACTCCAGAAAGCTGGGAATGATGGTCTCCTACCCCCAGATGTTCACAGTATGACTTCTTCATCTGTTTCTACCTTTGTCAATCTGCCCATATTATTTTTACCTTCTCCCTCTCATCTGCCTTGATTTCTCTAGGACAATGGCAATAACCATGCTGGTGTGGATTTGGGGGAAGAGAGAGCCCTTTGTGGGAAAAGTACGTGGCTGTTAGTGCAGAGGGGGGACAGAAAGACACGTTAGATATTTTATGTCACCAAGATCATTGTGAGGATCCGTATTCCTACCCAGAAGTGGCAGTGAGGCCAGTCTAGTTCTAAAGATGACCCTGGAGAACTTTAAGGACCTGAATCTTCCACATGGGAGTGGGGGTGGGGAAACAGACGAAATTGGAAATTCCGTGGAGTTATGGAGGAAGTCCCTTTTGTCCTGAGCCCCTTACTCAGTGCTGCCTTGAAAAGAAGTTCTTAAAGGCGTGGTTGTACTTCTTGTTGAAAGCCGTGTAGATCAGGGGGTTAAAGAAAGAGTTGGAGTAGCCAAGCCAAAGGAAAATGCTTTTCCAGATGGCGGGGACGTCCCAGGACCACAGGGGACTGATGAGCTCCGTGATGAAGAAGGGGGTCCAGCAGAGCACAAAGACCCCAATGAGGATGCCCACCATGACAGCGGCTCTCTGCTCCTTCTGTTCCCGCCACACGTCCCCCTCTGTCTGGAAGGTGACAGTGGCAGGGCGGACAGTGAACAACATCTGGGGCTGCTGAGCAGGTTTCTTCACCTGTGAAGGGGAAGCAGGAGCTTTAGGAGAGCTGCCTCTCACCCCTGGCAGGTGTGAGCCCGAGCACAGAGGAAAGTCCTTGATATTTAGGGGTGGGAACCTGACAGCCTGTGGCCTCCTACCTGGATACGGAAACAGGGTAATGGAGCTGGGGGCTTTGCTCACACCCTGGAAATGGAAGGAATAGAGGTGATGAAATAGACATGATGAGGATGGATTTCCCTCTGCTGCGGGTTCAACGGAGGGAACAACAGAAACAGAAGATGTTGTGTTCTGATGACCCAGTGGCAGAGGAGCAAGGTGACCGCAGAGCACTAGTCCTTGCCCAACCCTGCACCCTCAAACCATGTTCTCCAACATCCTTCCAGCTTTCTGAGTTCATGTCCCCTCTAAAATGTTAGAGTTTGCTAGAACTTTCCTTCTGGTGTAAGGTTTCTACCGCTGTGCTTCCTAGCATACTCCACTGTTTGAGATAGTACACTGGCCAGGCCTCTTCTCTCTCTAAGATTACCCTGCATGTCCTCTGTCCACATTTATGGAAAACAGACTCCAAACTCTCAGACTCTGTCTCACCTGGTGCTCCCAAGTCTTCCACAGGCCAGCTCCTGCAGGGCAGGGCTCACCAGCCTATCTGGAGTGGAACTTCCGCCAAAGGAAGCCTTTCCTCCATTCTGGCCCTATTTTTAGCTTTTAAGAACATTGAAGTAATGAGTGTCTGAGGATGAGGTAACCTAAATATGAAGAAATCACAATGGCTGAATTTACCAAGTTAGCAAATGTACTGATTCAATCAAAATGTGGGACAATTTCTGAGCCAGTCAATTTCTGATAGATGACGCTGACCGCACTGACATTAAATAGTATTTTTCCCTAACTCCGTCACACTGGGACTCTGGGACATTTTAAAAGGGGAATTGTTTATTTATTTATTCGCTTATTATTTTTTGTTGCATCAGAGTCTCATTCTGTCACCCTGGGTAGAGTGCCATGGCATCATAGTTCATAGCAACCTCAAACTCCCGGGCTTGAACAATCCTTTTGCCTCAGCCTCCCGAGTAGCTGGGACTACAAGTGTGTGCCACAATATCTGGCTAGTTATTCTATTTTTACTAGAGACTGGGTCTCACTCTTCCTCAAGCTGGTCTTGAATGCCTAAGCTCAACTGATCCACCTGCCTCAACCTCCCAGAGTGCTAGGATTACAGGCATGAGCCACCATGTCATGAATTAAAAGGGGAATTACACAGCTTGTTCCAAATAGGATACAATATTATAGACAATGGACTAAGTTTGAAGATCTATCTGGTTAATCTAGCCCACTTAACAAGTTCTTGGCTACGTCTTTAAGCTGTAGTCAAAAAAAAATGACCCATCATCTAGAATAACAGATGGTATGAGAACACTATGGTTAAAGTAATGTCTGTGATGTATAAATTACCAACTTTGTACGATAGCTTTGCTGTTGTTTACTTGAAAAACAGTAAAACATCTCGTATTGAAAAGACAATCAATATTGAAAAAAATAGTCCATAGTACCGCCACCTTGAAAAACACACATGAAATAAAAAGTGGAAACTCCTCTTTGCGTACCCTACTCTCGCTGCCAGATGAAACCTGAGTTATGTTTCTGATTTATTAATGTGTATCTGTGAATATTTAGCTTAATTTTTCAGCATAAAGGAAAGCTACTGATGTCCTTAATAGAGCTCAACCTGAAAATAATGTCATGGAAACCACTTCCCCATCATCCCCAGGTGGCAAGGGAAAAAGAATTCTGGCCAGACTCTTCAACCTTTAGGAAATTCTCCTTCCTCTTGGCATTTTTCCCTGGGTGGCCCTGAGGACACGGGAGACATTGGGGATTCTGGCCACACCAGGGACATGGCGGGTGCTGGTCATGTTGAGGACATTAGTCACACTGGTCACCTTGGTGATGGTGAAGTTGGTGACGCTATTGATATGTAAGGCTCACTTTGATGCAGGAATTTTTTATAGTTGAGTCACAGAATTCCAAGTTTGTCAGAAAAGCACATATTTCTTTTACCTTGTGAAATGTTGATCATTTATGAGCCATTTTCTGGTTCTGCACTTGGAGCCAATTCACTTGTCAGAAGGAAGAGTGATATGGCCTGGTGCTTCTGGGATAGCAGAGGCTCCTGCTATTAGGAGAACTGTAGTTTTCATGGAGGTTCTGATGTCTAATGCCCTCAAATGGTAGATTTTTATGCTCACCCTGTGGCTTTTTGACTTGTGGACCCCGTGGCTCTTTGCTGTCTGCTAATCAATGATTGCAATAAAGTACTTGAGTCTGGGGAATAGTGACCATTAATTACTATAAACACTCAACATGGTCATTTTAGAAAGGAGGGAATAGGGTTAAAAAAAAAAAAGTAAAACTCAAGTAACTCAAGCCAGTTAGATTTTTCCTAATAATCTCTGAAATGCATATTTCACAATTTAAGAATTACATATAAAAGTATTTCTAAGTGAACATTTACCCTCATCTCTCCCTGTAAACAAATTCTCTGGGCATAGCCACCTCTGTGTCAGACCTTTCATTCTTCCAAAATGATTATGTGCTAAATAATTACTGACTAGTCAATCGTAAATCTGACAAGTTCTTATATTTTCCCCAAGTGTTCCACTCCCCCCTCCCATCAGTATCACAGATGATCAGTATGTTATCATCAACAATGGGTGTTGAAGTTAAGGGATGAAAACTTCTACCTTAACAGCATGGGTTCAGGTGATTCACAGGTTAGGACACACCATGGTCAGAATGGGAGAGGTCACCAGGGCCTGATGGGGCAGCCAGCACATTCAAGCTAGTAATGGCCTTACCCATTAGGGAAGGCTCTGCAAGTATAGGAACCAAAATATTCCCAGAAACCTAGGAAAAGTCTGCTTATTCTGAGACTATAATAACAAGGAGCCATGTTACTTGTTTAAACTTCTTCACCAGGGGTCCTCAAACTACAGCCCACAGGCCACATGTGGCCCGCCGAGGACATTTATCCAGCCTGCTGGGTGTTTTTGCCGCTGCTGCCTGTCCTGCTTAGCAGCCGACTCATCTCAGGCCATGGTGCACATGTGTGGAATGTGCGCCGCACTCTCTGACGCCCCTCCTTCTCTCTGTCTCTTGACTCCTCAGTCTCTGGTGAGACTGAGACTCGTGATTGGATGAGTCACAAGCTTGCCTGTGCTACTGCTTGCCTGTGCTACTTGCCTACTGCTGCCTGAGGACTGAGCTAAGAATAAGTTAGAATTTTTTTTTTGAAGTTAGGAGGTCTATTTTTTTTTGCAGATGGGGGTGCCTTTTTTTTTTTTTTTCATTTTAAATATTGTATTTGTATTTGTTCCCATATTTTGTTTTGCAGTTTTTGGCTGGGGCTGGGTTTGAACCCACCACCTCCAGTATATGGGGCCAGCACCCTACTCCTTTGAGCCACAGGCACCATTTTGTTTGTTTTTTTGTTTTTTTACTTCAAAATAAGATATGTGCAGTGTGCATAGGAATTTGTTCATAGTTTTTTTTTTTTAAACTATACTCTGGCCCTCCAACAGTCTAAGGAACAGTGAACTGGCCCCCTGTTTAAAAAGTTTGAGGACCCCTGATCTTCACAGTTTGTTGATCAAGGGCAATGCAGTTCTGTAAATAAACATTTGCAAACTGACGAATCAGTGTCATCCTTCACTTGTGAAAGTCAGCCAGTCAGGGTCAGACTCAGCCCAATCAACACACCTCTGAGCATCACCAATCAATGGCAGGCCCACCTGAGTAAAGCCCAAGTGCTGAGGAAGTCAGTTCACTGCTCCTCTGACTGTCCTCCAGTCCCTGAAGTCTACGATGCCCGTCTCCTTTAATGATCCACATTCTGCTCTGCTCAGGAGACTGTGCCTGGCAGAAGTGACTTTCTCTTACTATTCTAAGTCATGAATTCGGCTTTGTCTTTTTATCTCAGTTCCATAGGTTCCACTGAGATCATTCAGTGGGATGGGATCTTTGGACGGTAGGAGCATTCACTGGACCCCAAACTCTAGTTGCCCTTTGGATGTGCAGCCAAGGGCATCAGTGTTGGCAATGAGTTGAGCTCTGACTATTTTTCCTGGCCTCTTATTGCTCAAGGCATTGTATCGTCCTAGGATTTGTAACCTAGCATGTCCTTGTATGAGGTCGTTAGGCTGAGGTCTTTGTACCAAGTAACTAGATCTTTCACTGAGAGTTCTACCATTAGATAATTGACTTACATATTTGCATAAGTCTTTAGGCCTCTAGTCTTGGAGGTGTAGTACTTGAAAAATAGTATTATGCCATTAAACTACTTATTCTATGTTGCTTGCTTTGCTTTTGCTACTGTTTGTCTCTATGTATAAGTCTCATTGCATAGATTTCTGTTTTATCCAGAATGCATTTTTCTGTTGACTATAAAAATGATTGTTCTATAAGGCATAGGCTTAATAAGTTTCCAGTCCAATCTAAGCCTGACCTGAGAGCTTAGGCTAGACCATGAGACCAGTGACCAATTTATGAAAAAGGAACTGGTCAACCTTTGCTTTGGGTCCCATACAAAACTTTCATGAAGGCACTCCTGACTTGTCAGTTTGTGAAAGTATGTCATTTTGTTTCATTTGTATACCAGCCTAGTGACTGTTGAGTTGGAGGTTGTATGGCCCCTTCCTAGGCTCTGATCTGGGATCTTAAGACACAATTCACAAGCAAAAACATTCTGTGTGTCATGGTTCATCTCTGTCAAAGTCTCAATCTTCTCCTTGAAGAATATCTATTTCTTATTTTAAAATTCATTATAATCCTGGGCGGCACCCATAGCTCAGTGGGTAGGGTGCCAGCCACATACAGCATGGCTGGTGGGTCTGAACCCAGCCTGGGCCAGTTAAAACAACAATAACAACTGCAACAACAACAACAAAATAGCCAGGACAATAGCCTATTGTCCCAGTTACTTAGGAGACTGAGGCAAGAGAATCACTTTAAGCCCAAGAGTTTGAGGTTGCTGTGAGCTGTGATGCCAGAGCACTCTACCCAGGGTGACATAGTGATACTCTGTCTCAAAAAAATAAAATAAATTAAAATGCATTATAATTCTAATTCTTGCACTTTTCTTCATAAATGCCATTCTTTTGCCTACTGAAAAGCTTTTGGCAAGTCAAAATCAATAAATTAACATATTTCAGAGAAGGTCTAGAAAAATTAGGAGATAAGCTTCGAACAGTTAAAAGTCAGCTGCTTTAACTGATATTTTAAGGTCTTAAAATAAGATTCCAATTCTAAGACAAGTCTCAAAGATTTTGTAACCTTTTCCAACCTTCTCTACTTGGATATTTTTCTCTTGTATACTTCTGTTAAGCTCTATCTAAAAATCCTACATGAACTACCCTTATTTCAGTGTTTTACTGGGAAAAACACAATCACATTGTAAATTTTTTTTTTTTTTTTGAGACAGAGCCTCAAGCTGTCACCCTGGATAGAGTGCTGTGGCATCACAGCTCACAGCAACCTCCAATTCCTAGGCTCAAGTGAGTCTCTTGCCTCCCTCTCCCAAGTAGCTGGGATTGCAGGCGCACACCACAATACCTGGCCATTTTTTGGTTGCAGCTGTTGTTGTTGTTTGGCGGGCCCGGGCTGGATTCGAACCCACCAGCTCAGGTGTACGTGGCTGGCGCCTTAGCCCACTGAGCCATAGGGGCCAAGCCAAACATTGTAAAATTTTTAGGCAAAAGTTATATTTACAAAATTTAAATTGAAACTCAAATTTAGAGCTAAGGTAAAAGTCATAATGAAGAATTTTTCTAAACTCCAGGGAGGAAAGCAAAAAGGTTGTTACAGAATTTAGAATTTAGAATATTTTTAGGTAATCAAACAAAATTCTTACTGTCTTGGACTACACATCTGTACCGACTAATTAAATTAAATGAAGTCAGACTGGGATGGTGGCCCATGCCTGTCATCCTAGCACTCTGGGAGGCCAAGGCAGGTGGATCGCCTGAGCTCACAGGTTTGAGACTAGCCTGAGCCAGAGCGAGATTCTATCTCTAAAA
Source organism: Arctocebus calabarensis (assembly GCA_963573935.1). Lineage (NCBI taxonomy): Eukaryota > Metazoa > Chordata > Mammalia > Primates > Lorisidae > Arctocebus > Arctocebus calabarensis. The sequence goes on along the minus strand of CAUYON010074802.1, from coordinate 11,558 downwards.
ATAGCTGGGCACTGTGGCAGGCACCTGTAGTCCCAGCTACTTGGGAGGCTGAGGCAACAGGATCGCTTGAGCCCAAGAGTTTGAGGTTGCTGTGAGCTATTGTGCCACAACACTCTACTGGGTTTGAGAAAGTGAGACTCTGTCTCAAAAAATAGTAATAAAATAAAATAAATTAACTGAAACACCCTCACATGGGAAAAAATGTGTAAAAGAGGAAGGATAGAAAAGGGGAGAATTATATAACCCTGATATGAAAATTTAAATACAGTAATAGAAAATACCTAAGGTGATTTCAGAAGCTTTTAAGGAAAGGTTAAATAAAGGTTCAAAATTGTAAACTAAATACAGATAGAACATAGACTTCAGAAAACTTGCAAACAATATTCTGGTATAAACTTGACAGCTAAAGTATAGTTTTATTCTGTCCTTCTATAAGTGGGCTTAAACCTGAATTAAGAAGCTTAACAAGAAAAAAATAAACTGAAATGTGAAACTGCCAATTCAGAAAATATCTAATAAGGGGCTAGACATTTCCATATAGACTTAAAAAGTAGGTGCTGAAAATCACTATGAGAAATGGCTCTCTGAGTGAAACATCCTTGAAGACCCCTGAACTCAGGGACTTAGGAGCCTACCAAGGTGAGTCAGGATCCCCTATACCTGAACCTGAGTAAACAAAGGTAAAACAGTCTATATTTAAGCTAGAATAAAAGGGATCACAGTTACCTAAGAGAGACACAGGGACCTTCTGGGACATGCTTTGTTGATCAGAGCTGGGAAACCCTGGGTCATCACTTGGGATGACGTTCAGTCCCTTGTTACAATATTTCTAGTTGTGCTTGTTAGTTCATAGCTGGGGCCTGCCATCTGGAACTTCACAGTCTTTACACAACTCTCCCTGACAGATGATTCAACAAATGATTCCAAGAATAGGATAAAATCATGTTAGTTAATGTGCAATCAGAACATCAGATGTGTACAGATGAAACTTAGGGTTTGAGGACAAAACCAACAGCAGTGGTGAGGAGTGGGCGATTCCTGAGGTCTCTCCTGAAGGTGTGGCTGAATTGGGACCGAGAATAGGCGACCAAAAACTACATGTTCCCACAAACTTAGGGACAAACTGGGTGTTCTTTAGTGCAGAGCCACTTGTAAACTTGTTTATCATATCAATCAAGGACAGTTTATCTCAGTGAAGATGATCTTAAAAGCCAACCTATGGGAGTCTCCTCACTTTTGAAATTCAGGCCACTAGGGTAAACTCCTGCAGCAACCCCCCACTGGAGTAACACCCAGTCGACATCAGCAGTTCAGACAGATGATGTCATCCACTCACACCTCTGTAGGCTGCCAATCCCCGAGCGCCTTTTAACAATAGCTTTCTGCTCTGCTCAGAGAAATCATCCCTGAAAGCACAGCTCTCCCACTGTAGTGAACGATACATTTCTCTTCGTCCTGTTCTTTCAAGTCCTCAGTAGTGGCTGTATCCCCCCTTGACAAGGACAAGGCTTATCTGTCTCTTGTTCCAGCTCTCATCTCAGTGGCTGTCATAGGTTAGGGTTTGCATGCATTTGAATAAAACTCAGCAGACAAAGAAACAAGAAGTGTTGTGATTTTCCTGGGTAACACAACTAGCTGGTGGTGGAACTGTACTTAGAAACTCTGGCACCCACTACCACAGAGAAATAGTTCGTGATTAGCCCTTCGGCGTACAAGCAGAGGCAGCCTCATAGAGTCCGGGATCATTTAAGGTCTTGCAAAGCCAAGGGATCCATTTTTAAAGTGATCTGGGAGAGATAGAGAATGTGTATGTGTGTGCATATATATGTGTATGTGTGTTCTCACACACATATACACACACACATATATGCACACACATGCATGCGTACACACACACTGCCTTATTCCTTCTCTTTCTCTCTCCCAGATCACTTTAAAAACAGATGTTAAAATGCTTTGCTTCTGCTATCTCCAAAGGAGAGAAATGAGAAAGCCCTTTATTCTTTTATAATATACCTGAGATAGAATTATAATTGCTTCCCCCTTTTAAAGCTGTATTTGGTATTGATGGTAAACCATGTTTGCCTGGGTAAGCATCCTGGCAATAGAGGACTAATGTATAGTTGGGCCACAACGGTGGCCAGTTCTCTTGCTCCTGACCTGGAATTGGCATGGGCACTTGCACACAGGGAACACCGCTCCAGGCAGTTTGGTGGAAGCATCCGTGTTCCTTTCCATCAGCACTCCTTGTCCACTCCTTGTAAGAGATCTAATAGATCAGAGCTTCCCAAATTTAGTACTGTTGACATTGTTGTCTGAACAGTCATTTGCTGTGAGGGCTGTCCAGTGCACTGTACAATGCTTACCAGCATTCCTGACCTCTGCACCCTCTCCCCCCGACTTGGGCATCAGAAATGTCTCCAGAAATTCCAAATGTTTCCTGGGGGACAATGTCCCCATGGCAACTGCTATCTTAGATAAAGAACAGGTAGCCCCTGACTCCTTTTCTCTTTCTTTCTTCTAGAACAGGGCCTTCCCCACTTCTTCTCTAGCTATATCTCTGGTCCCTCTGAGCTTGACTGGGCCTAGTGAAAATCAGCTACTGACTTTAAAAAAACACATGCAGAGCCCCTGGCAGGCTTCCTTCTCCCTCACTGGACCAAACTTTTCATGGGCAAAAACTATGCCATTATCATCCTTTCACCAAGCCCATAGTATGTACTCAGCAAGTGTAATTGAAAATAGGAATTATGTGGCTTGGCGCCTATGACTCAATGGGCTAAGGCGCCAGCCATGTACACCGGAGCTGGCAGGTTCAAATCCAGCCCAGGCCCACCAAACAACAATGATGGCTGCAACCAAAAAATGGCCGGGCGTTGTGGCGGGCGCCTATAGTCCCAGCTACTTGGGAGGCGGAGGCAGGAGACTCGCTTGAGCCCAGGAATTGGAGGTTGCTGTGAGCTGTGATGCCATAGCACTCTATCCAGGGTGACAGTTTGAGGGTCTGTCTCAAAAAAAAAAAAAGAAAAAGAAACAATGAAAATAGAAATTGTGTACGTTTCTGATTTAACTTCATATGTGAATTAAGTTCAAGGAATCACCCTTGGCAATGGAGAGGGGAGCTGTCTAAATGTCTAACATTTTCAACTTATATGTAGTTTCAGAATCTAGAGTCATTGGGTCAGATTATTAAGAGTTAACACAAAGCAGAAAAGTGTGGGTGTGGCAAGGATGAGGAGAAAAGGCCTGATTTTTGCTGTCCAGTGGTTGTCATACAGTAAATGCCACTTGTAGAGAGCTAGGAATTGCCCTCCCTGGATTTTTCATTTTCTCCTCTAACTTTACCATGTTACGGAAGATAGACCAATGGTCCTCAGCGGCATACCCAGCCAGTTGGGGTCGTGGGAGAAATACCCAGAACAAACGCCACAAGGCGATGCAGGCAGATAACAAATGCCACTGCGGGGACTAGTGGAAGCAACATTGTCAGTCTTACATTAGGAGGGAGGGCAATGCAGAATACTAGTAACCTAGATGTTGATACCACATTTTGCAAAATCAGTTGCTATTTTGCAGAGAAAAAATGGGCTGGGCTGAAACACTGAGCTGCTTTGTCTGGTGCACAGCAGTCTTCCTGTCCACTCTCCCTTGAACCCCTTCCACCTTGAAACCCCCGCTGAAAGTGCAGAAAGCTGCAGGCTTTTCCAGTGTACTGACCCAGTGTACCCCAGCTTATCCAGATGTTCTAAAGGGAGCTATAAATTCACAGAATTCCAGGACCAAAGGGGACTCTGGAGAATTAAGTAATACAGACCCCTGAATCTGCAAATAAAGGACCCGTCGGAAATGGCCAATGGAAAACAAACAGAAAGTGATGGTAACAACATGCCCAGTTCTGTGTTCGGGAACACGTCACAGCAGAACCAGTTTCTGATGCGCCCTGTCCCTCCCCCAGTCCATTCCACCCCAAACCAAAGAGTTCTGGCTTTCTACACAGGTGGGCAGTGAGGAGGTGCCTTGGGGATGATGTCTGCACAAAGGGGGGGTGCTGCGTTTTTAAGGCCCAGGGTCACACCCACCTCTACAGCCTCGCGCACGGGTACGACACTGTTGGTCTTCCTGGAGCCCAGGCGGAACTTGGCAGCCCTGTAGATCTTCCAGTACACGAAGAGGACCACGCTCAGCGGCAGGTAGAAGGCACCGATGGTGGAAAACACGGTGTAGGAGGGCTCTCGGCTGACCTGGCACTCCTCGCGCGCCTCAGAGTAAGTCTCCCCCCAGCCAAACAGCAGCGGGGCCAGAGAGATGACCGCGGACAGCGCCCAGGTGAGCAGGATCATCACGTTGGAAACGTGCTTGCGGGTGCGGAGCGTGTACTCCAGGTGGCGGGTGATGGACCAGTAGCGGTCCAGCGCGATGGCCGTCACGTTCCAGATGCTGGCGGTGCAGCACAGCACGTCGCACGCGATCCACAGCTGGCAGAGCCGCCGTCCCAGCTGCCAGCGGCGTCGGGACGTCTCGTGCACTAGGCTGAGCGGCATGACCAGCGCGGCCACCAGCACATCCGAGACCGCCATCGATGCCACCAGGTTGTGAGGCACGCGGTGGAAGGTGCGCACGCGGAGAATGGTTGCCAGTACCAGCAGGTTCCAGGTGAACGTGGCCGCCACCAGGAAACCTAATAAGGTCAGAACAAGCACCCCGAAGATAGAGCGCAGGGGTGGCCGGGTGCGCAGGTGGTCTGTGTTCATGCCAAGGCTGTGGTTGGTCTCCAAAGGGGAGGGGGTGGACAGGGAAAGGAGGGTTAGGTTCGCAGGCAAATCCATCTCTGGTCAGGAGACAGGCCCAGGGTGTTTGCTGAAGGGGCGTCCAGGGGCCTTAAATTAACTGCTGCACCAATCCAGATGTTTGCAACCTTTGGTCAGTGGTGTGTTTCTGGGAAATGCCTGTGAATTCTGCCCCAGCCTCCTGCCAGTGAGCATCTGTGGCCGGGAGGAAGGCGCTGGGCTGGAGCGCGCAGGTCCGAAGCCCTCAGAGGCCAGGGCCCCCCACCGCGGCGGCGACGGCTGTCTGGTCACTGGAGCGGCGCATCTCGCAGGCTGAAGACGCTGGCGGCCGGGCGTGTGGCTGCCGGGAGACGGGCTGGTGCGTCCTGCGGCTGCCCCGGACCGTTACCTCCTCGCCCCGCCCTCCCTCTGCAGACCGCGCAGAGGCAGCCAGTTGTCCTGGGACTCCCGTGCTCGGTCGAGGTCTCCCCGCAGCCCTACGAGGCTGTGGCCCCAGAGTGCAGGCTGCGCGCCCACCCGCGCCGGGCCCTGCCTGGTGCAAGAGGGAACCAGCGCGGCGTCAGACGTCAGCGTGAGACCCGCGCTCCCCGCCCCCAGCACAGCCCTGGAGCTGTCCACAGTCCTGCCACTGCGCCCGCCCGGGCCCCCAGCGCAGTCCTGACGCCGGTGCTGCTGTCCACTCGCTCCTCGCTCGCCCAGCCCCGCCTCGCCTAACCCGAGCTTAGCGCTGGCCATGGTTCTGTCGCTCCTTCCTGAAACGGGTTGCCCCTGGGGAACAAGTCGACTTGCCTTGAAACCCTTCACTAGCCTCTACCACACACGTCCTTTGGGTGCTCTGCAGTCTTGGAATGGCAGCTCAGCTTCTCGGGGTGCTTGCCTCTCATAGCAGTGCTCGGGTCCGGGGTCTAAGGGAGCTTCGCTGGCTTCACTTCTCAGAAGACTTCAGAGCCCCAGCGCAGCGTCGCTGCGCAGCTGCTCCCGGGGCAGGGCGCCCAGCCGCGCGTGTGCGTGTGCGCGTGCGCGCTCCGAGGAGGGGGCCCCTGAAACTTACCTGATTTGTGGTCTTGGGCCACAGGTTAAATACACAAACATAACAGACGCTGACAAGCAAAAAAAAGTCCATGTGTAATTTTGGTGACATCAGAGCCACCAATCCACCTGCCTTGGCTTCCCAGAGTGCTGGGATTACAGGCGTCAGCCACTGTGCCCAGCCTTTTTTTTTTTTTTTTTTTGAGACAGTTTCACTTTGTCACCCTCGGTAGAGTGCCGTGGCATCACAGCTCACAGCGACCTCAAACTCTTGAGCTTAAGCGATTCTCTTGCCTCAGCCTCCTGAGTGCTGGGACTACAGGCACCGGCCGCAATGCCCAGTTATTTTTAGAAACAAGTTCTCGGTCTGGCTCAGGCAGGTCTTCAACTCAAGCAATTTGCCCACCTCAACCTCCCAGAGTGCTGGGATTACACATGTGAGCCACCATGCCTGGCCACATTAAGCTTTTTAAAAAGTGGATATCAGGGTGGTGCCTGTGGCTCAAGCAGTAGGGCGCCAGCCCCATATACGGGGGGCGGGTTCTAGCCCAACCCTCACCAAAATTGGAAAAAAAAAAAGTGGCTATCAGTATTGTGCATTTACACGTAAATTTGTACAGAAGCCTTTTGAAAATAAGCCTGTAGCTCAGGGGGTGGGGCCCCAGCCCCATATGCCGAGGATGGCAGGTTCGAACCCAGCCTCAGTCAGATTGCAATAATAAAAAAAAAGATCGCCTGGGCCTTGTGGCAGGCACCTGTAGTTCCAGCTACTCAGGAGGCTGAGGCAAGAGAATCGCCTAAGGCCAGGAGTTGCCACAGCACTCTCCTGAGGGTGATAAAGTGAGACTCTGTCTCTATAAAAAAACAAACAAACAAACAAACAAACAAACAAAAACCACTTAGTGAGTTTTACTATTGTGTCACAAATATCCATAATTATATGAAAAGAATATTAAAATGCTCCTCCATTTTTCAGTTAAATATTTGTGTGTGGCTGGATTTTCTTCACAAACTTAAACCAAAATAACATAACATGACAGATGGAGTGTAGAGACACATGATATTCCAGCTTGAAGAGATTTGCAAAAATGCAAAAATTAGCCCTGGCCGTCCTGTCATCTGCACTGCTAAGCCATCACCTGACCTAGGCCACAGCTCAGCTACAGGAGCAGCTGAGGGGATCCTGGGAAGGCCGAGCGTGGGTCCCAGGGGGCCACCTGATGTGCTAGTGCAAGTAGGGAGAAGATTGCTGCTGTCACAGCCCTGCTCTGATGTAGACTTGACTCAGAGGTCAGCAGCGCTGTAGGTGGGACCCCTGTCAGCTTGGCGAAAGAGAAATGGCTGAGGTGAGAACATCGGAAGGGCCCTGAGAAGTGGCAGAAGGTCTGAAAAGTGGGAGACTGGGAAATAGGAGACCTGTGGAAGAGGTGTGTGGAAGAGCTGGAGAGAGTGAGCACGAAGTATAAGCCTGCAGCACCTGCCAGAGAGTATCTGCTGCGGACTAGGACAGGGGTGACAGAAGGCTCTGCTTCACTTTCCTAGGGACCCATCCCCTCCATGGACCTCCCAGAAAAACCGCACATGGCCCTCTGCCTCAGAGCCCGTTTCTAGGGAACAGTCCAGGACAGCAGCACAGCCCTCATGTGAGGGCATAAGGGTGTCAGTAAAAGCTGGGTCCTCACACGCTGCGAACATCACTCAGGATGCTCAGCAAGTGCTCAGACGAACGTGAAATACATAATCCTGGGAGAGTTAATCTGCTAAAGAAGAAAATTCAAGATGCTGCCACGATGACACATGATGACATGCTGTCAACAAAGGGCCTCACACACAACAGTGGTCTTGCAAGATCATGATGGAGCTGGCAAATTCCTCTCACAGGGATGTAGCAGACACATTCCTCGTGAGTCTGTGGTGACGCTGGTCTGAATGGTAACACTGTGAGAGTTTGCAACCCAGGAGCAAAAGGCTATCCCAGACAGCCTGTATGGGCAGTGGGCTATCCCACTGAGGTTCGTGTAAGCACTCTGACATCCACACAACAGAGAAAACCACTTTGCACATTTCTCAGAACTTATCCCTCTTGTTAAGTGACTTAATTATTTTTTCTATTGAATAAAGTTACTACTCTGAAGTTAGTGGATTACGGTGAAGAGACTATTTCAAATCTTATGCTAGAACAGAGGATTCTTACTTGCCTCAACCATTCATACTATAGAACCTCTTGGCAAAGACAGCACACTGGTTCTTGAGAACTGGAGGCCAGAGTTTGTGGAAGTCAGCCTGCCTGCTCCCTGCTTTAGGACTAATGCAAACGTTAAAGTCTAGCCTTATCTGGCCCTATACAGGGGACAGTCTATGAAGTGGGGGAGTTTCCAGAAGGGTGAGGACCCTGGGTCCTTCATTGATAAGAAGGGCCAGAATAGAAAACCAGTTGAGAAAGAACTCACTGATCTGAGGGCACTCTCTTAGGACATGACACTTAGTGCCCCAGAAAGGACCACTGGGGATGGGGCCCCCACTGCAAGAGCAGACAATGCTGCTGAATTAGCTATAAAAACCCTGAGCTGCCTTAATGAAGGAAGGAGTAGCTGGCCAGGAAGGGGCTCGCCAGAATAGACATATCAAGTAAGGCTGAAGATTAAGATGGTTGTTGTGTTCCCGGGGGCTCAGAGGATGCCCCCCACCATGCCAAGGCCAGTGGAGATGAACCAGAGGGCAGCTCAGTGGTGGATCCCCTCTGAGGCTAGGAGGGAGGGTATAAGAGGCAGGTCACAGATTTGGGCCCACCACGTCTATGCAGGTGGTGTGGTGCTGAGTAATAGGGACCAGGTGTAGGTGCTTGGTCACCAGAAGCCAGGAACTCACAACTGAAGTTTACCCACGCTGGGAGAGGGGAGGGGGCCAGGAGCGCCCTGCATCCCTAAGGGCAAAATAGGCAGGCCACTGCTGAACCTCTATGAGCACTCATGTTGGAGGAATAGGAGGCTGAGGCTTAATCTCTTGTTCAATTCCCGGAATGAAGTCAATTTTCAGATCCAGAAGCCATTGACTAAAGAGAAGGCCTTGTTCCTGGTAGGGAGGACCCTGCAATGTCTGGTCAGTATCCTAACAATTTCCCTAGTCCTTTCCCAAAAGACCCTCCAGTCATCTACTCAAAGGAGTGTCTATGTAGAAAGGGGGTACCCAGACGCGTAACGGATTGCTAGACACAGGATCACAAAGCATCATCAAAACTTCCCTAAATTCACCTCACCCTCCACTCTCACCTTGGCAGGTCCGGGGTTCCCTGGAAGTGTCTCCGGACCTCCACTCCTAAGGGGTGTGGGCTCTGGCCATCCAGCAGCACGTGTCTGCTCCTAGTTATGACAAAGCCAGGGAGTCTTTGCTTTCCAGTGTCCTGACCAGAGACCACCCACCTGTACCATGGTAAGTACATACCTAAGGGTTTTGATTGCCTCTAATACACCAGATTGATGTGGAAGGGACACCTGCTCTGAAGAATGTGAGACAGCAGAATGCACAACACGTGCACGGGACAGGCTCCAGGGTGTGTATCAGTCACACAGACGCACAGCCCAGGGAAGACCCTGGGGCACAGTGACCAGAGGGGTTGGGGGAGGCATGCTTGTGCACAAGAGGGTAGGTGGTCCCTGGCTCCAGCAGGAGAGTGTGACTGGCATGTCTGAAAAGTTCCATAGCTGGTAGGAAGGTGAAACGCCTGGGGCGGTGGAGCATGTGGGCGCAGCTGGGCCCGTGATGGGAGCACTAACTGGGGGCTGCCTTCCCAGGGCACGGGCATCTCAGGTAAGAGCAGGGAGCGCAGAGGTTTAACCTGGGGTTCTGCAAGGCCCCAAGATGTCAAGGCAGCTTTTGAAATTTGGGGCCTTAAAGTTACCAGGTGCCCTGCTTACAGCTCCAACCATGGAGAAAGTTCCCCTTCATCTGGTCTTTTGAGGGTATCCCCAACTGTGGCTGTGACACAGCTGTCATGATTTTCAACTTGCACCCACACACTGAACCAACTGAATTAGAACCAAGTTCAGGTTTTCCTCCTCCCTCACTGATCTCCTGGGAGTCCCAGCAAGACCCTAAGTGTTAACTAGGGAAGTAGCTTGAAGTAACTGTGGCAGGGGATGTGGGGGGCTTGGGCCACCTCCACAGTCAAACCCCATGAGCCATTGTGGGTCCATGCCTCAGCCATCTTTTTTTTCAGGGAAAGTCAACAAACTGATTTACCTCTGGAAACTTTGCTTTGAGGGAAGATGGTCATAGATGGCTTTAGAATCCCCAAATTAGGGCTTGAATGCACCAAATGTCCCCCTTCCTGCTGGTGCCAACACAGGCAGACCCACTGGCAAATAGGCTGATCCTTAGCCAACCTGCCACAAGACAACGATGTGGGTTGGGGAGAGGTGGGCAAGGTCAGAAGCAGGTGGCAGGGGACGGACTGTTCTCAGGGTCACCTCCGCAGTGTTTCCGTCATTGATGGCTGTGCTGTGCACGCCAGTGCTCTGATCCTTCCACCTAAATGTGGTGGCTGGCAAGGCTCCCTGCACTGTGCCCTGGACCTGGTGACGGGCTCTCTCTTACTCACTGTTGCACCTAAAAATGCAGCCGGTGAGTCCCCTGGAAATGGGTCAGACCAGACTCCAGCAGGGCAAACCTTGAACCATCCTCCTCAGGTGGTCTTCTTTCACTTTAGAGGGAAGAATAATACCCCACATAACTCAGGGTCCTTCCAGAAACCTCCTGTCTTCTGGCAGGCCTCTATTTTACTAAGACAGTCATGGTATTTGCTAGTTCCCTCTCAGCGGCACAGTCAGCGTCTTGTTTATCAGCATAAGGACCAGTTGGTGTTCTTTGGGGCGTCAAGTTCCTCCAGGACTAGTACAGAGAGCAGGAGGGCTGACCACCCTGCCAGGGAGCAGAGGATTGTTTCTGAGTTTTGTTGTTGTTGTTGTCGGGCTGTTTTTGTTTTGTTTTGTTTTGTTTTCCCAAGAAAAATCACATTTACCAGAGCAATGCCTGCATGCCAAGTGCCATAGCCTGTGTTAATTTGCTCCACGGAAAATACAATATCTGGGATCATAGCTGCAATGAACACAGTCACCATCCAAGACCCACCCAAGCATCTTTCATATCAGCCACACAGGTTATCAAACTGGTGAAGTGCTGGGAACAGATGCCCTAATAATCTCCATAATCCACCCAAGATGCAGAGGTACAGGGAACTGTCTCCGCAACTGTGGCTGGAGCCAGAACTGGACCCAAGGGCTAAAGTAGGTGGCAACAGGAGCTTCCCGCTAGCCAGTCCTAAAACTTCCTGCTGCATCTCACATCTTCTCAGCCCATTTCTTCCCCACCCTAGTGAAAGGACCCAGCCTCTCTGCAGTGGCGTGAAGATCTATGGTCTACACACACTGCCCAGGCCCATTTCAAAGGGGCCCAGACTTCTCAGTCCAGAGGCCCCAGATCTGTGAGAGGACTCAGGTCTGGGAACTGTGTGAGGGGCTTTAAGAATCCAGTTTGGCAATTTGAGTCAAATTTCTAGGCCTGTATGCCAGGCCTAGAAGGGTTTTTTTGATTAAAGAAATATCTTGTGGCTCAGTGAGTAGGGCGCTGGCCCCATATACCAAGGGTGGCGGGTTCGAACCTGACCCCAGCCAAACTGCAACCAAAACATAGCCGGGCATTGTGGTGGGCACCTGTAGTCCCAGCTACTCGGGAGGCTGAGGCAAG
>CAUYON010074797.1:0-38046 GCA_963573935.1 Arctocebus calabarensis | reverse complement strand
GAGTGAGACTCTGTCTCCACAAAAAAAAAAAAAACAACAAAAACTAAAGTCATTTACAGCAATCTGATCTTAAAATAATACCAATGCATTTGGTATTTGAGAAAACATATCAAAGAATGATATGTGCAATATTATGATGTTATACATTAAAAATATGAAATTCATGTATTTATGGTTACAGAAATATTTATTGAGAGTAAAAAAATGCATGTATATGATTAATAATGATTTCAGGAACCTCATTACCTCATAGAGAGTTCATTTAGTTAGAGGAGTTATCTACAGGAAGTGCCAGTGTTATCTGAGATGATTGTTCCCTTAAGAATCTTGCAAAGCAAACATGGAAAACTATTAAGATTTTATGCAAATTGTTGGAGTTACATAGCGATTCATATATTCATCTCTATTTTTTGGGATGTTGGAAATATTAGAAGGACATATTAATTCATTATTATTAGTTATTTGTATAATAGAGTAAAGAATATTATTCTGCAATATCAGAAATCAAAGATTTTCCTTCCTTTAATTTAGTTTTTCTGAAATTAAAAGGCATCTTACACTCAAGACGTACATTAATAGAGTACTTTTCCCCTTTAAAAGTCATTACAAAATCCATGCCATGTCCTACAATTTTTGGTGCTTTAGATATTAGTCTAGGTTACGTTATCCTTCACCTGATCCTAATAGTCCTTTAGAGATGGATTTAAGAATCAGGTAAGCTTGTTAGGGTAGGCAGGAAAGTGAGGTGTACAGAACAGGTTGTGTAAATGAACAGGATACACATTGGAAAATACTGCAAGATAAGGGTAGCCATAAGGGTCACAGAAAGTTAACGTAAGGAAAGCGAGGCCTGAGCAGAGAAAGGAACAAAGGAGACAACGTAAACAAATGGATGCTGAGTAAGAGAACACACTACCACAGTAAGGAAACGAAGCATGCCCACAGCCACCGCATAGAACACAGCAGAAGCAACACACTTCTACTCTTGCACAAGGCCCCGAAAATGATGCAGCCAGCCCTACTCCCCAGGTGAAATCTCTGCATCTCTCTGTCCAGAAAGACTCAATGGACAAGCAGAAAAGGGACTGTGTCTCCTACCAGCAGAAGCCTACCAGCCCAGGCTCCTCCCTAGGGCTGTTCTAATGACTCAGTCCCCACAGATACTCTACTTCTGTTCTAGGAACAAACAAACATCAATTGGACTTCTTTTGCTTGGGAATTACACACCAAAAGTTAGTCAATTCTTCTCATTTTCCATGATGAACATAGTGTGCATTGCCGCTATTGATTGTGTTTCCTCTTGTTCTTGAGGGTTTGCTGAACAACATTTTCCTAACTCCTGTGCATTCCATTGAGCGAATGTGGTTCAAGCCACTGGGCAAAGTCTAAGTGCTCAGTGTCCCGTTCAGCCCTGGCCTATTATCATCTCCCACACTATTGCGTGAAACAGTGTCACAGGGGAAAAAATCTGCAACTGAAATGTCTTAACTAGAGGGGAGACTGCAGCTCGTTCCAGCATGCAGCCCCTCAGTTTATTTCTTATAAGCATACATAGTCTTAACAACACTAAGTTCTGCACATATATTTGATAATAAGTCAGTTGGCAGCCAAGACAAGAGCACAAAGAAACCATGCAGAGCAACCACAAACACTTATTCAGCCATTCGTCTGTAAAAAACAGGTGCAAACTTTAACTGAGATGTGCATTAACTTATCTTGTTTTCCACTCTCAAGGCCTCTTCTAGGACATTCCAGAGACAGCCAGACTCTGCTTGCAAAGTCTGCCTCCTGTATGACTAGCTTGCTAATCAGTTTGGAGAGTCTTAAAGGAACATCCCTTCATGTGCTTTGAGACAGCTTCTTTAAACATAAGTCAATGGCACTCGAAGTTACATTGAGGTTACACGCACAACCTTTGCTGTGTGACTGGCACCAAGAGGTGCGGGGGTGGGGGCAGGGGATGTGACAGTGCAGGTCCCTGCATCTGCATGGAGCAGTCTTCTTCTACCATGCTACCTGGACCTGGCCAGCACTGGCCTATTACCCTGAAAAATAAATTCACTTACTGATTTTGAAGCCACTGAATTTTGCTGGTATATTCTGTTCCTTTGGCATAGTCTAGCTTAACTGGTATGTTCGCAGTGAACATTATACAGCCAAAAGTGACCAAGAAAAATTATCCAGAAGTTATGCTCCCCTAATCATCATTACCTTTCCTCTTCACAAATCCTAGGAAACAACTTTTTAAATTACATTGTTCTTGTGCACAGCCAATTGATATTATCTAAAGCTCCACTTGGTAGTGAAATAAAGATTTTGCCTAACACAAATTGATATTAAATGCAACTAGGAATTATTTAGGTATTTTTCTTCAGGACCTAATATATGCCATTAGGAGGCCAGAAGTAATTCACGAGTTGAATCCAGTTTCTGCCGAGCAGCTGTCAGAGCGGACTATGTCACATGTGTTAGATTCTCCTCCTGGCTCTGCTGGTCACTTGCCGTGACCATCATGGTTTGTGTTTCTGCTCTCGGAACAGGACTACACTCAGCCTCCCAGCATTATGACCAGGCTGCTTTAACCACAGGGCACATGCAAATTGCTTAAAGATTCTTAGAGGAAAAGTAAAATAGGAACAATGACATTCTAGTCTTACCATAAATAGAAGTTGGGTATTGAAAGGGAAACTTGTTCTCATTATAATGATTGCTGGTATTCAGATTCTTCTTTTCCTTGCAAGAGATCTTTTTTTGGTGGTAGGACTAGAAAGTTTGCTCTACTGCTTAAACAGGCAATTGATTACATTTACTGATGACCATTTTCAAAGAAATGCAATTAAAATAGCCATTTTTTAATTCCATATGCCATTAGGAGACCAGAAGTAAGTCATGAATTGAGTCTCATGAATATACATTTGTTAAATTTCTGATAGGTTGTGTAAATAGAACTGATAAAACAAATTAAACATTTTTTACCTTAAATAAATAAATCTTATTTTCAAGTCCACAGAGATTTAACTTCATTAGTATATTAGAAATTAATGCATAGTAGACGAATACCATCCAGTCCACTACAAGTCTGAGAACGACTAGAGCAGCAGTTCTCAACCCGTGGGTCGCGACCCACAGGAACTGTATTAAAGGGCCACGGAATTAGGAAGGTTGAGAACCACTGGACTAGAGGAAACGCGTCACAATACTTGGAAATAGCATGGCACGCAGTAAAAGCTGCACACAGCTGGCTGCACGCAATCCAAGCATGAGCCTTGTTGTGTCCAAGTTTTGGGTTGTTTAAGACAAAACCAATGCCACATATTAGATGAAAAAATTAAAATATTCAATAAGTACTTACTAGGCAAATATTGTGGTGGGGGTTCTGCAAGGGGATGGGGTTTTTCACAAACTAAGAAAGACTTTTACGCTACCCTGAAGAATTTTGGATGTCTAATAACCTGCTCATGAGTTGGAGCCCACTTGGACTTCGCAACACTTTCATGAGGTGGGAAGGGCAGGAGCATCCATTTCACGGCTGAGGGCATTTAAGCTTCAACAGCCACTGTGTTAGTTTCCCAGGCCCGCCATTAAAAAGCACCACAAACTTCATGGCTTAATACAAGACATTTATTGTGCTATAGTCTAAAATCAAGGTGTTAGCAGGGCCACACTCTCTCTGAATTCACTCTCTGAATATTCACTCCCTTTGTGTGAATAAAGAACTGGCTTATGTCTCTCTCCAAATTCTGGCAATTGCTGGTACCCATGGCATTAATTGGCTTGAAGATACATCACTGGGCCTCCGTCTTCACCTGGTGCTCTTTCTTGTGTCTTCACATCCTCTTCCTTCCGTGTGTGTCTGCTTCTGTCCTCTCTTCTTAAAAGGACCCCAGGCATGCCGGATTAAGGGCCCAGCCCACTCCAGTCTGACCTCACCTTAACAAAGTACATCCACACAGACCTATTTGCAAACAAGGTCACATCCTGAGCTTCTGGTAATGACGTGGATTTGGGGAGGGGGGACCATGACACTCACCTGCAGTGTTTTGGGCTCTAGCTGCTCCCAGTCCAATCAGACAGAATTTCAGGCACAGGCTCTCTGCTGGCAAAGGTGTAGTGAGGTGAACCTGCTCCTGATGGGCAGAAGCAGGACTGTGGGGCACAGGGATTAGGATGTGGGGTGAGGAGGGGCCGGCAGCAGGAGACGATGCTGGAAAGGCAAGTTGTGACCGGAGTGGGAAAAACTTTGAAAACCACTTAATAAAATTTTGACATCGTGGTGTGTGTGTGGCGGGGGGCGGGGGGGCAGTGTGGCTACTGAAAGGCTTTGAAGTGAGTAGTGGAAGTGGTGGTGTCAGACGCTTTAAGATGGGTTAGTGGCTTGTTAAGGCAGTTGATGCTGAAGGTGATAAGCGTTTGAAATAGAGGGTCAGAAAAGAAAGGAAGGAAGGAATAGTGACATAGGACAGGCAAAATGGACAAACTGGTTACTGACCTAAAGTCAACGGAAGAAGAATAGAATGAAATAGCCAGATGTCGGGCTGGGGGCCAGGAGAAAGGAGGGTTCCCTTGACAGACAGGCAGTGGGCGTGATGTCCGGCTCTGGCAGCTTGTTCAGCATCTCCGAGCTGCTCGGGGTGACCACCCTTCCTCCCAGGGGGAGAGACGCAGTCAAGACACACAGGCCCA
Source organism: Arctocebus calabarensis (assembly GCA_963573935.1). Taxonomy (NCBI): domain Eukaryota; kingdom Metazoa; phylum Chordata; class Mammalia; order Primates; family Lorisidae; genus Arctocebus; species Arctocebus calabarensis. The sequence goes on along the minus strand of CAUYON010074797.1, from coordinate 33,363 downwards.
GGCAGCTGCGTGGGGATCAACTGTGTGCGCAGCGGCGCTTCTTCCCGTTGCCCGAGTCCTTGCTGAGACAGTGCTGATTTTGTCACCGGCATTTCTCCTTTTACTTTTTGCCCTGCTGTGTCCCCAGGAGCTCTGAGAGACGGGCGAGTGAGCACACTTTCCTCAGAAGGCAGTGCCTGCTGTGGATCGGGGTTATTCCTTCCCTCCTGCTCTGTGTTCCTTCATTTTCTGAAATGATCTATCCCTTCTGGCCTGGCTGGGGTTTTTCCTTAAACGTGGCCTTATAATTTGTCAAGAGCCATTTTAAGCATTCTATAAATAGAAACCCATTTAATCCTTATAAGCAAATCTACTGTTCCCCTGTTTTGCAGATGAGGAAACTGAGGCACAGGGAGGCTGAAGAACCTTGGCCAAGGACCCAGCCTGTAAGAGGTGAGGTCAGTGCCCTGACCACTGCCACATTGCCTTGTGGGAGCGTGCAGCCTGAGGCCCAGGGCAGCATGTCCTTGTCCCTACGACGTGGGTGGCCATGGGGCACAAAGCACTTTGTAGCTTCTAATCATAAGAAAACAAGGAACAGTCACAATTTTGAAATGCGGGTACCGTTTAGAGTGGATAACACGTAAAGAACAGAATTATTTGTGATGAGATGCGTGATGATGTGTTTGTGTCCTGGAAGTGGGGGCAGCAGTCTCCTTCCTTCGTCTCTCACCTGGTCACCTTGTCACCTTTTGCCCAGTGGCAGATACTGTACCTGCCATCTATGGCTGAAGTCACAGCAAACCTACACGCGTAAATGTGACAGTTTCTTGTGATGGGACTAAATCTGGCTTCACAATTATTAACTTTATAATCTCAAAGTAATGGCTCTCTAATTTGAGGGCATATAAAAACCACTTAGAGAATTCAAGTGCCAATTCCAGACCTTTTGACCACTTCTCCCCAGATTCTCACTCGAGAAATCTGTGACGCCATCAGGTGGGCTTAGGAAGCTCCCATTGTAGGCGGGCACAGTGAGTCTAATTCATTTAGTTCACCCAAGGACACACTTTAAGAAACTCTATTAAAGCCTGAGCCACAACAACCACATAGGCATTTAGGCATTTTCCTTGATATTTTGAATTATTTAGAGAATATTGAGAATTCTCTCACGTTTAACATTTACCCCACACCATCTAGGTTTCTACCAAAAAACAAGATGGATATCTATCAAATTTTATCACTTTTTTTTTTTTAAAGCAATAAATTCTTTGGAACATATTTAAAAAGCAATTACTTTTAGAAACTCGATAATATGGACAAGAAATAGCTTTCCATGAAATAAAGTATCCCAAATCATTATTTGGAAATTTTCCCATTAGTTATCAATTCCGGGTAACGTACACAGTTTTGGCTAATGTGAGCCTGAGATCCCATCTGTGATTATTCTAATGGTGGGTACCACGTGAATCTTCCACAATTCATGTAAACAACCTGTCAGGGTTTTAAAGCCTCAGAGCCTGAATATTATTACACTAACCACTTTCTGTTCCATTTCTGCAGTAAATTAATTTATATAACTGGCATGAATATAGCTCATTTTAAAAAAAAGTCTGGCCTACAGACAAGAGAAATGACAATGGCTTCCTCAGTTCATTTTCTACATGATGGACGTGGGTAATGGAGCCCATCAGCTTCCATCAGCCAGGCCACACTGCCAGGCCGCACCGCTGCCCTGCTGGAAGGTAGGTGCGTTTCTTTTCCGAACAGACTTAGTGCCTTGAAGTAATCAGGTTTTCTCTTGAGCAGCTACTCCTGACTAGAACTAAATAATAAATCTTTAGGAGGATGTTTAAACTCATTCTCCACTTATAACTGAGGGCAATTTCTCAACCCTGCTTCTTGTTCCAAAGAAAGCCTCGATTAATATCCTGAGAACTCAGCCTTCGCTCTACTTCCTCAATTTCATCCAATTTTAAGTGAGTATAGAGAATCATCTTCAGATAATCTCACCAATTTTGGTATTTTAAAACAATTACACTTTAAATTTAAAAATCTTCCAGAGATTGGAAATTGCAAAGCTCTTTGAAAAATAATAAACCACAGTCAAGGAACAAAGAAATATTTTAAAAAACTACATAGCACATATTCTAAATTTTATGTTATGAGGTAGATTACAAAAGCAAGTGAGATGTATTAAAATACATTTTCTTGCCAAAACAGAAGATGCACTATTTCAACAATATCTATTAATTTAAAAATAATCTGCAGGCTTTCATTGGGCCATAGTACACATCTCTTTGAAATAAGGCGATGCTGGGAAGTTACAGTGGCCAAGTGACATGGTGCAATGCAAACGACAAGATTGTCATGTCATTTCTGCAAACTCTGAAGACACATGTACAGAGAGTATTTACATTTTTCTTTGTGGTCAAGCCTTTTGATACTTAAATGTCATGACCAACTTAATTCCATAGCCAAGGCAAATCAAACTAGTAAAAGTTAATGTAAACAAAGATACACAGTTATAAGGTGATCTAGAGATTCTTGTTCAACAGCATCTGATCGTGAGGATACACTAAGTGCATCGAGATCCCACAGGCAAAATACAGGGCTTAAAGTCTCAGTAGAATGAAGTTATCACTCATTCTCTCTTCACAGAAATATTAATTGACAAAAACACCAATTAAATGCACAGGTTAATTTTTTTTCTCTCTTTTATTCTTCAAATTCATACACTGTACTCATATATTCTATTTCTTGTCTGTATCCCTCCGGTAAAATTAATTTAGCCTCTGGGAAGGGAGGGACATTTGTCCTTTATTACTGCTCTTTCCCCAGTGTCTAGAACAAAACCTGGCTAAGAGGGGTACTCAGTAAACATAGTGGATACACTAATATTTTATCTATCTGACTAGATTGGAAGGCTCTTTCATGTGCTCCATAGCGTCTCATGGAGAGAGAGCTCCAGACTCACTGGGGATACACAGGTTAATATTTATAAGTGGCATGAAAAGGCTCAAGTAGTAGTAGGCTGAAGCAGTCTGTTCTGTAAACTTCGCAATTTGACACAGCATCATAACTGAAAAATATCTGTGTGAAATACATTGTCTTTGAGAAAAGTTTCTGCACCTTCCAGGAGAAAGAGGCCAGTCAGAGCTTTGGAAAGCATGCCATTTTTGCTGAATCTTGGAAATGGTGTTTGCCGATTCATTTATCTCATTGGGATTTGTTTATAACCTAATTCAAACATTGAAGATACCATTGTGGTTAAATTCCTCAGTGTTGCATTTACATAACTGAGGCTACGTAGTAAGTTCCTGGCCACTTAAAGGTTACGAGCACATTGTCCTGTGTCCACCTTTCCTTGAATGGTGCCTAACCCAGTGCCTGGGATGTGGCAGGCAGCGTAGCTGGGGTGCAGAGGCAGACTCCCCCCTGTCTAGTGTCAATGTCAGGTGAGCCCTCAGGCCTGAGAAAACCAAGATGCACTGTGAACACTGCTGGCCTTGTTGACTTGCCGCCAGTTTCAGTCTCAGGCTCTGCCATTTTGCTTTGATAATTATTCTGAGTTTTCATTTTAACAAAATCTAAATATATTCACTTTTAATGGGAATGGTTTCTATGAAGTCATTTTATTTTCACCTCTGCAGTGCCCTTTCAGATTCTTTTGCCATTGCTTTATATGCTATATTTTAATTTAATTGACTGTGTGTGGAAAGAAGGTGAAGCTTGAAACACTGGATGTCAGGAAGACAGGGAGAATTATGGTGACCTGTCTCAACAGCATTTTCTCTGTTTCGTTTGTAAAAGCCCTCGTAAATACTAAAGACAATCTTGGTTTCAATGCTGTGTAAAAATAAAATGTCACAGAAATTGGTTCTGTAAAAAGAATACAAGTGGAAGGGCTCGTCCAGAGACGCTAAATGCACTTAGCTGGTGCCCCCTGTGGTGGTTCTCGCATCCTGTCTCAAGGTCAGCCACTCCAGCAAAAGGTGGAAGGTCTGACTCAGGGTTAATGAGACCATATTTTGCACATGCTACTTCAGCAGAAGTGAATGCCATTGTATTCTGGTATCTTGTAAATGAAAATACTATTGGCATGTTTTGTTTGAAATAAAAATCTCTTATTCTAGCAATCCTCAGTCCCCCAAAGATTCTTTTCACATTTAGATGCCTGATCACACAGTCTTTTTCCTATGCCATTACATGTGTATTTGTGTGTGGACATATATAAACACATGTACCATGTGTCAGATACAAACAGAAAGCCACATTGTTCTGCAATGTGTAGACATATCTATGCACACGTGCATGTGCATGCTTATGCTATAGTAAACTTTGCTTCTTGTTTTCCAAGGCAGAAAGCAAAAAAGCATATGTTATTTTATTAAAATGCTGTACCTTGTTTCGTTTTCTCACAAATGAACACTTAGACTATTAGGCATTTTTACTATTTCAAAATTTGTGTTGCTCTATTAATACAATGCAGGATAGTTTTCTCAAAGTATAGTTTGGATATTGAATGGAATTCATGCTTAATATTAAAAAGAAGTGTTAAATGATCTTTTAAAAACATTGTATTTATCTGCCTTCTCATTGACTATTAAAAAGAATGCCTTTTTCCTCAGGATTTTGTAAAAACTGGAGGTTACATCTCATAGTGATTTTAAAAACTTTAATTATCAATGAGGTGGATCACCCCTAATTATTTTTCACAATGTCTTCTCTTTTCTAAATTTCTGTCTCTATTGAGTTATTTGTCTTTTTCTTGTCACTATTTAGAGCGTTTTTGTATGTCTGGGCATTAACGTTTACTGTTGTATGTGGTAAAATTATTTTGTCCTAATTTGCCATTTGTTGCAGACATCTGTGCTGGGTTTTCCATTGTATATGAAATTTTAGTTTTATATCATGAGGCCTGTTGATTTTTTTCTTATACCTCCTCCATGTTGTTTTGTGGTTAGATGCAGTTTCCTCACCCTGACTTATTAAAAAAGTTATCTTGTATTTTCTTCTAGTACTTTTATAGATTTAGTATTTTTATTTTATTTTATTTTATTTTTATTTTTATTTTTTTTGAGACAGAGCCTCAAGCTGTCACCCTGGATAGAGTGCCGTGGCATCACAGTTCACAGCAACCTCTAATTCCTGGGCTCAAGTGAGTCTCCTGCCTCTGCCTCCCAAGTAGCTGCCCGCCATAATGCCCGGCCATTTTTTGGTTGCAGCCGTCATTGTTGTTTGGCGGGCCCAAGCTGGATTCGAACCCGCCAGCTCAGGTGTACGTGGCTGGCATCTTAGCCCGTTGAGCCATAGGCGCTGAGACAGATCTAGTATTTTTAAACTTAAATTGATAAACAGCTTGAAAAATATTTGGGGAGAGCTAAGAGGTATATATCCTGACGTTATTTTCTTGGATAATCATTAATTTAATTTGACTTATTGAATAATCTAGTCTTTCCTTACTGATTTAAAACAACACTTTCATTGGATTTTTAGATGCCCACATATACTTTGACCTGTTTCTGAATTCTCCATTGCTTTCTGCTGACTTACCTCTAAATTCCTGCACTGCTTTATTTAGAGTAGGGAAAATACTATTCTTTACTTCATTCTTCCTTTATAATTCTCAATATTCCTTTTTATTTCTCATGAGACTAAAACTCATGAGAACATACATTTTGAAATACATGGAAGTTAGACTTATTTTTGACTATTTTTGAATAATAGTTATTCAAAATTTATACCCAGAATGCGAGCAGCCCTTGTTTCCCCACCATAGACAAGCTGTGGCCTCACTAGTGTCCTTACTGCCCTGCTCCTATTTCTGGGACTGTGTGAATCCCACTCCTGGAGAAATGGGGCATTTCTTCAGAGCATCAGAGTCCCTTTCCAACCTCCTCAACCTCTTTTCTGAGGCTCTCTTAAGAAAAATAAAATAATTTTATATTTGGGTACACTATGATCGATCAAATTAAGGTATAAATATTCAATCAACTCCAAGATTTAATAAAGATGGTGTTTCTGGTTATTTCTCTAAAAACCTGGTTATGAAGTTTTACAATTGAACACCTGTTATTTCTTACTATCTTCTATTTGAGAAGATAAAAATTCAGCATACATATTTTTTTCAGTTTGGATATCTTTTCTAGGAAGCAGAGTTTTTCCTACAGCATTTAAATTAATTTATAAAACAAACAACTTTTGTTTATATGCCTGAGTCATATGGCTGGCTGCAGAATCCAGGAATTCGACTTAAGACCTAGTAGACAAGGTCTTAGATAATTGTTTTTTCTAAAGTCATATTCTATGCATTTTTTCTAATTAAAAAAATAAGCAAAGGCTTAGTCAAATTGTTTTAATGTTGGCCTATACGTCAACTCTTATTCACCTTCATCTATTTCTGCTCAGCAAAGGAAACAATCAAGAGTAAAAGACCTCCTACCAATGGGAGAAAATGTTTGCAAGGCATACATTTGATAAGGGATTAATTTCTAATATATATAAGAAACACCTGTGACTCAATAGCAAAAGACCCTAATAACTCAATTAAAGCATGGCCGATGGACCTGAATGCACATTTCCCCAAAGTAGATGTACTGCAGCCACTGTGGAAAACAGGATGGAGGTTCCTTAAAAAATTAAACATGGAATACCTTATGATAGCAATCCCAATGCTCAGTATATATCCAAAAGAATTGAAACTGGGGTCTGCAAGAGATATCTGCATTCTTATTGTGTGTGAACTGCAGCCAAAAGGGGGAAGCAGACTAGATAGCCATGTATGGATAAACGAATAAAGAAAATGTGGTGTATACACACAATAGAGCATTCAGCTGTAAAAATAAAGACAATTCTACTATTTATGACATTTGACCTAAGGGAAGTAGTTAGGCACAGAAGATCAAATATTGCCTGATTCCTCTTATATGGGACATCAAACAATAGCCAGACGTGTGGAAAGAGACAGCAGAATGGTGTTACTAGGGACGGGGCGGGGACAGGCATTGCTGCTCAGTGGACATGAAGTTCCATTACACAAGACACGTAAGTCCCAGAGACCTGTGTACAGCACAATAAATAGTGAACAGGATGGGGCTGTGTGCTTACAAGTTCACCAGGAGGGTAGGCCTCGTGTTAAGTATTCTGAACACACACCCATGCACACAATAGGAAACTTTTGGAAATGACATATATGATTGCTACTTGAGTGTGATAACATAAGTGTATGTATCTCTCTAAACTCGCCAAATTGTAAGCATTTATTATGTGTGGTGTTTCTGTATACCAATTTGTCTCAGTCTGTTTGAGTAATTTATAAAGAAAAGTTTATTTGGCCTCACAGGTGTGCAAGTTGCACAAGAAGCACAGTGCCAGTGTCTGTGTGTGGGGAGGGCCCCAGGTTGCTTCCACTTGCTCAGTGATCGCAAAGGGAGAGAGCAGAGAGGTGTCAGGGGGTTCCTAACAATCGGCTCTCACAAGGGTGAGAGTGACAACTCGGTTCCCCAGAGAAGAGTTCCAAGCCATTCACCAGGGACTGGCCCCCAACCCATGCATCTTTCCTCAGGTCCCACCTGCAAGGAACTGATTTTCCACATGAGATTTAGAGGGGTCAAACCAACCAAACTATAGCACAGTTATACTTCAGTAGAGCTTGAAAAAATAGAAAAGAAAATTAAAATGTGTGTGTGTGTGCAGAGTAGAATAGAGGTGCAGAAACATGTAAGAAGTCAGGAATTTATTATTAAGTCAAGGAAGAACTTGTGATTTTGTCTATTTTTCCCTCTTGAGGTATCATCTAAACATGCAGACTATATTCTACTCTCCTTGGTGGAAACAGACCAATGACAATGCTAAGGGAGGCATCTGACCACAGGACAGGCACCGTCACGGGCAACATCAAAACACCCTCTTCCTCTCCAAAAATGCCTTTGCTTTTACAGATTAACAACAACAAAATCACCAAAAGGATGAAATAGATACTTTGTAAATTCAAAGTAAACCAACAGGAGAATGAGTTCCTGACAAGTCCGTTTAATGACTGAGAAGAGTTGTGACATCCTTGTACAGGTGTACCAAGAGCAGAATGGCCGCCTGCTCCTGGGTCAGGGGCTCTGGCAGTCCTGAGAGAGACCCTGGACCTACAAGGTGAGCCAGATGCCAGTGAGCCCATTGCTCTCTGCAGCACAGAAGCCCTGACATGAGCAGATACACATCACATGGAAGTGAGATGGATTAATTAGTGAGTAAAAGGAGTTGCAATATTCAGCAAAGACTTAAGGGTGCTCTGTGACCCTTAACTGCAAGGCCATTGCAATACGACAGGCTTCCGCAAGCAACAGAAAAGACAGAAATAACCTGTGCATAGTGCTTTCTCATATCTGATCTTCATAACAAAATAATTATTCCTTTCATTCTTTGATGAATAAACTCAAATTTGATGAGCTAACATGTGAGATTCCCAAACCCACATTTTGGGGATTCAGTCACTATAAAAATATTTACTGGATTAAATGTGGATAAATGTGGCCACTTCTTAAATTTGTAATGATGATGTTTTCAATTTCCGACAGACTTTGACATGGGGAACAGAAGACTGTACCTAACAACTCTAAAATTTGGAACAGTTTCCATTTTATTTTTCAAGCCACGCTTCTGTTCTTGAAGACTAATGATGAGATGCTTCCAGGTGTTTGGTGGAAGGAATGGAGAACATCGTGGTGCCCTTGCCTTGGGAGCGAGGCAGATGCAGAGGGTCTGGGTAGCTCTTTCCTCCACACTATGAGGGCTCTCTGAGCACCTTCCTTACCAGGACTCATCCACAGATGCCGGGGAGACTGGCTCTTTCAAACCCTTCAGTCTCAAAAGCCTTTACCTGAAAGTAGTATTATACAGAAGGCCATAATTTAACAAACAAAACAGAGAAAGAAGTAGAAGTACTTTGGTGCAAGAGGGGGAGGAAAGAGAGGCAGAGTACCTCCTTGCACATAGTAGGTGCTTCCATGCTGAGAAAGAGATTGCATTTCCACCCCACCTTCCTGGCTGAGAGCATGAACTTGCCTTGTGTCCTGTGTGGCCAGGGTGACGTGCAGCTGTCTGGTTGGAGGGCTGGCTTAATCTGAGAGAATTCTTTAGAAGCTAAAATGCCTCCCTTTGATGGAGCCACTGAAAGTGGTCATTTCACACCCTGATGACAGAGTAGCTAAGAAGAGATACAACCACATCGCACGTGCTCGTTTTACTCGTGGAGCTGATGCACTGGGAAAAAGGAAATCCATTAAGACCTGTGGCGTGGGACGGCTGATGCTTCTGAAAGGCCAGTGGGACTTGCAACATAGCCCAGCTCCTGTCCAGAACAGGCTGGATATGCGATCCGTCCCCACTGTGGTTCTCCCTCTTGTTTCCCATAATTCACGCTGAGACACACAAAACACAACCTCCCCCTGAAACTCTACCTATGATAAAGGCACTTCCAAGTCACACTTCTATTACAAAAAAAGGAATATATTATATTTCTCATGCCATGATGGAGAAAACTAATGCTCCACAAAATGTGTCTTGGAAAGGAAGCCAGAGACCGAGCTGACATCAGAAATGATGAACGTTTGGTCTTTCAGATAGGAAATGAACGGTGCCAGACTTTTTACCTGAACTACAAGCCCCCAAATATAATCCCGTATTTAAAGCTATAAAACAGAGAAACGATAGAAACAATAAAAATGCATAAATTGATGTCGAAATTATAATAAAAAGAGAAATTTCTCGGGGGATCATTTTCTTAGCACTCTTCCTGCCTTTCCCCTCCTACTGTCCCTGTTAAAATGTCACAGGAACTGATTTTTATGTGTCATTGTGTTGTCCTAACCATCTTCAACAACTCTATGAAAGATTCCCAAATGAAAAGTAGGTTACGATCACATTTCTACGGGTGTTCAGACTTACGGTCTGAGACATACCCAACATTTTAGGTCTTTGCCTCCCCCGTGGGTGTGGCTGAGCTGCTTCCTGCTCCGAGAAATCCCTGCTGGGAACTTTCCCCACAGCAGACACAGCCCAACTGAGCCCCCAGCACGCGGACATTGTGCCAGGTAAAGACAATTTCTTTCCTATTTATGTAGCACACATACCAGGTGCCAGGCAATGTCCTGAACCTCTAAGCTAAGTACTCCCAAGGTCCTGAGATCACACAGGAGAAAATGGAGGTGCAGATACGCTGAACAAGTTGCTCACAATCTCCTGGCTGTTAAGAGCTGCCTCTGGCATTTGAACGCAGGTGTATGTCTGCAGAGCTGGGGTCTGCTGTTGTCCCCTCCACACCCGCTGAATGACAATCCTCAGGATTCTCTGAGAGGACAGTGGACAGCCCCGGGATCTGTGTGCAGTGGGGTCACTGAGGTCCTGCTGGGGGGCGCGTTTCCCTGCTCCTGCCTGAAAGAGCCCAGTGAGGGCTTTGGTCGAGCTGCCCCTCAGTCACCCGGGGAGTTGCTTTCCTGGAATTTTACTCCTACAGGCTCTTCTAAGTCTGGCCGGGCTGTCTGAGAGGGTAACCTAGAGAATAAACTGGACTTTTTGAACTTTTCCAAGGAAAGGAAAGAATGAGAATAGAGCATGGAAAATACCCTAAAGCTTCATCTGCTATTGGAGTTTTCCTGAGTCTCTTTGCAAGGGTCGCTGCCTCATGTGTTTGGGAAGGAAAAGAGAGAAAGCAAATAGACACCCAAGCGTTGCCGTGAGTGAAACGCCACTTGAAGCATTAAACTGCTAGGAGCTTGCAGCCCTCGCAGGCGGGTTTAGTGCAGAACTTCTGTTACCTTATTAAGTCACACAAGTTAGAAACCAGATGTCTCCTAAAAAATGGAACATATTTGTTTACAAATAAACATAGCAAGTGACAAGATGTATAGAAAATAAATATGACACCCTCTGAAATTTTAAAACTAGTTCTTTACTAAGTTAGCAAAAGAAAGAGGTGAGATAGACCCAGGCTAAGGTGAATAAAAATGTTTCTTTAAAGCACTCAGAAATGAGGTTCTAGAAATGCAATACAGGCAGCCATGCAGTAACCTTGTTTTTCAATTTGTTGTTTGTTTAAAGAATAATCATTCCCCCAAATTAGTAGTGTTTCACACCATGAAGATGGGGTCCTCACTGCTCTTCCACATGCCCTGGGCGGGGAAACTGGAATCAGAGACTCCAATGACAAATGGCTCTCCTGCCACTGTCTCTCGGGAAGCAGATGTATGCAAAGTCAAATGATACACTGCCATTCACGTACCCTTTTATCCAAGAACCTAAAACCGCCCTGCAGATGTCTCCCGTAATGGGTAGGTAGGTGGCAAGTGTTACTTTCCTCTCTGCTGGTTGTGCGGTGTATAAATACCATGGCAGTCAGCACCCTCTCAGTAAATAATTACTGTTTTCACCTCTGTTTTTCCCTAATGCACAGAGACTATATATGTCACATAATGAATTACTGACGGAGTCAACAGCAGTCTCGAGGTTTTCCATGTCCCAGCTGAGACAGGATGCGTAAGCCAAACTTTATCACTCGTAAGAGCTTAGTGCTCCAAAAATCAACCTGGTCCTAATTCTAAGATTACGCATGTCACTCCCATGATTTTGCTTTATTGCTTTCCTCTACACAGATGAATAACTTCAAAGTCTGGTTGTCTAACTGATGACTCAATATAGCGACCTTGCCTCCCTTTTCCACTAGGAACTTTCTTTTGCAACCTCACAACTTCCACTCCTTTCTGATTTCTTGGGAGCCTTCCCCACCACGCCCCTCAGTGTTGAGATAGGAAACCTCCCCTCTGGATTTTTCCCCAAGCCTGGAGCAGGGTCATATGGGTCTCTAAGTGGCTCCCTGTCCCCGAGCAGTGAGCAGAAGTCATAACACAGGTGACATCACTGACTCCCACACTCATCCCTGGCACTGTTCACAAGTGTGATGTGAGATCGTGATGGTTTGGGAGAAAGCCTGTAGGGTGATTCTAGAAAGTGCTGATGAGTGTTCCCTGAATTCATCCCCCTTTCCCCAACCTCTGACCTTCCTCATCCTTACTGTCCATGCTCCTCCTTGGCATTCTCACTCAGCTGCTGAAGCTCTTCCTCCATAGGTCACAGGGCGTGTGAGATGTCACAGTCAGGTGGCAGGAAGGGAGAGCCCCCATTCCAACTTCTGAGTGTGCTCACTATGGGGTCCCAGCAGCACCTCCAACACACCACATCCAGGACTGAACTCCCCACCCACTTCTCCCAAGAACTCTCTTTCTGAAAATGGCATCACTAACCTAACACTCAAGGCTTTTGGTCATTATTATTATTATTATTATTATTATTTTTGAGGCAGAGTCTCATTTTGTCACCCTGGGTAGAGTGTCATGGCATTACAACTCACAGCAACCTCAAACTCTTGGGCTTAAGTGATTCTCTTGCTTCAGCCTCCCAAGTAGCTGGGAATACAGTTGCCTGCCACAACACCTGGCTATTTTGTTTTGTTGTTGCTGCAGTTATCATTGTTGTTTAGCTGGCCTGGGCTGGGATGGAACCCGCCAGCCTTGGTGTATGTGGCCAGTGCCGTAACCACTGTACTACGGGCGCCAAGCTGTTTTCAGTCATTTTTGAATCGTTATCATCTCTGCATGCTCATACGTAATGAATGAACTCTTGAGCCCCATTGATTTTCCAAGTGCTCTCTCTCAAGCTTTCTCCTCCTCTCCGCTTTCTTGGTGCAAACCTAAATCATAGAAACAGATAGTGCCATGAGCAAACACCTACTCTCACCGTCTTCTTTCAAAAGACCTTTCCTAAGCCAGGGCTAAACTTTTTATTTCCTTTGTGCCTGGGCTGCTGTTCCTGGCCTCTGTCTTAATATACCTGAGATGTTGCAACTGGGAGTGGCATGCACACCAGCAGTTGTCTGGCCCCATGGCTCATCGCTGCAGTACACTGACACTCACTTGTCACAGAGTTTCCCTATCCCAAGAAGCACGCCTGTATCTCAGGTTGGGAGCATGAGTAGGGATTGAGGTCCCAGGATCAGACCTTAGGGAAGGGCCCAAGGTTCCACAGGCACAGAGCCTTCTCTCCCAATGTCGGATGGGTTGCGGTGTCTTGGGTCTTGCAACAGCTGATGGTGCTATCTGCAGGGTGTGGGTACCCTGAGGGGTCAGCGTGGAATTACCATAGCAGTGGATGGACAGCTGAAACTGACAGAGGAACATAGGAGTCGGTTTTGATCTCTTGTTTCTCCAGAGTACGGGTTCAAAGGGAGGAAGGCGTGGGTGGAAGGGGGCCTGGCTTGCCTTCTGGACCAGGATGGATTTCAGGAAGTTTATGGCAGCGATGTGGTGACTTCTCTGTGGAACTGCACCCTCATTCTTCTCGCTTTTGTTTTCAACTCAGATGGGTCAAATCCATTTTCTTCCTTAGCCCCTGGCCCTGTTGTTTCTTCCCCTGAAGCCCAGGTGAAGTAAACCACGCCCTCTCCTTGGTCTCCCATCGTAGTACCACCTGCTAGAATGAGGTCACAGTCTATTTAACCCAGTACACGGCATTGATTTTATGAGATCCAAGGTTCCTATTTGTACAGAAGGAATTTGGTTGACTTATTAGTAATTTTAAGGGTTGATTACAATCCTAAAATGTCCATGTCAGTGGGAAATCTCAAACTACTTTTTAAAGTTTACTTTTTATTTCCAGCTTTGTTGAGGTCAAATTGACAAATACAATTTCTGTACACTTATGGTATACAATGTGATGCTTTGATACATGAATATATTGTGAAATGATCACCATAATCAAGCTGATTGCCACGCCCATCACCTCACATCTTCACCATTGTGTGTGTGGGGTGAGAACACGTGGGGCCAGCACATTTCCTGTATGGACTATGGCATTATGACTGTAGCGTCCTTGCTGTATGTAGATTTCCAGAACTTATTCATCTTCTGACTGTACCTTTGTACCATTTTACCAACATGTCCCCATCTCTCCTGTCGCCCAGCCCCTGAAAACCACTATTCCCCTCACTTCTGTGAGTGTGAGGATGTAGATTCATCATGTAAGTGAGATCATGCAATATTCTTTTCTTGCTGTGTCTGGCTTATTTCACAGCATACTGTCCCACAGCTTCACTCACGGCATTGCGAATGATAGGATTTCCTTTTTTTTCTAAAACTGAGTAATATGCATATATGTGTGTGTGTGTGTGTGTGTGTGTGTATGTATATATAAATATTTATAATGCCAGTTTTATGATGAAGTCCTCTGAAAACTTTGGCTAGCTAACCATTAATACCTAAAATTTTTACTGTACATAATTTTAAAATCTAGTAAGCCTCTTGCGTTATCCTCCCTGTATTGTTGCCACATCTGCAATAGAGCGTAATTGTGTATTTTTAGCTATAGTTAATTAGCTATAGTTAACTAGCTATGTCAGTAATGTTGCAACCATAGCAGTCATTAAAAAGTTGGTTTCAACTGCCTGCTTGTTTTTAAAACAATTTTTTTATTGTGGTAAAAGGCACAAAATTACCATTTTCAAATATACAGTTCAGTGGTACTAAGTACAATTGCTATGCAACCATCATCACCACACATTTCCAGAACTCCTTTCATTTGCAACACTAAAACTCTGTATTCCTTCAAAAACAAAAAAAAGAAGAAGAAGAAGAAGAAAAAGAAGAAGAAGAAAAGGCAGAGCTCCCCATTCCCTCTTCCATCAACCCCTTACAGCCACTGTTCTACTTTGCATTTCTGTGAATTTGTCTGGTCTAGGTGATTTATATGATGGGTATTATTCCGTGTTTGTCTTTTTGTGGCTGATTTATTTACAAACATGCTCACTCTCTCTGGTTACTATTTGTATTCAATATTTTGTTCCATCTTTCCTTTCACTGTTAACCTTATTGTATACCTACATCTAAAGTGAGTTTCTTGCAGAATGCATAGAATTTGATTATGCTTTTAAATCTATCTGTCATTCTCTGTGTTTCAATGGAAAGTTCAGTCCATTTCCATTTAAAGTAATTATAAATAAGGAGAGATTTATTTCCGTCATTTTGCTAGTTGTTTTCAGTATGGCTTATCTCTTTTTTGTCCCTCATTTTCTATATTATTGTCTACATTCGTGGTTAATTTCTGTGCAGTGAAATATTTTAATTCTCTTTTCATTTCCTTTTGTGTACATTTTACAGCTATTTTCCGTGGTTACTATGGGATTACATTTAACTCCCTAATGTGATGAAACTCCAATTTAAATTTATACCTGCTTAACTTCAATGCCACGCTCCTGTACAACTCCATCCTCACCTTTTTCAGTTGTTGAGGTTACAAAATTGTACCTTTATGCATTGTGTCCAAAACCAAAAATGATATTTTTTTATGTATTAAGACTTTCAATAATTCAGAAAACAAAACGTGAAGTTATACACCAAAGTTAAAGCAACACTAACTTTTGTAATTGCTCATGTATTTAATGCAATTGTTATTTGTACATACGGCTTTAAGTTACTGCTTTGTATCCGTCTACTTCTGAGAGTCACTGCAAGACTCTTTATGCTGGTCTTTTGCAGGGCAGGCCTAGTGTAATAAATTTCTTCAACTTTTATTTATCTGGGAATATTTTAATTTCTTTGCATTTGAAGTGCAGCTTTGTTGGCTATTGGATTCTTGGTTGACAGTATTTTTTCTAATTTTTCTTTCAGCCTATTGAATGCATCAGCCCAATGCCTTGCAGCCTACGACATTTCTGATGAGAAGTCAGCTGTTAATCTTAGGAGGTGGAATTCTTTATACATGATAAATCATTTTTCTCTTATGACTTTCAAGATTCCCTTTGTCTGTATTTTGACAGTTTGCTTATAATCTTTCTCCAAGTAAGTCTCTGTTGGTTCATTCAACACAGAATTTCTCGTGGTTCCTGGATGCCGTATTTACATCTTTCATCAAATTTATCAAAGGCAGACTTCAGTCTTTATGTCTTTGAATAATATTTATGCCCATTTATGCCCCTTTTTCTTTTCTCCTTCTTAGAATCCCACAATGAACATTTTGGTCCACTTTATGTTGTCCTTCAAGTTTGTTTATCTCTATTTTTTCTCTAATCTTTTTCTTCCTCTTCCTCAGATTCTATAATCTGTTGTCTTTAAGTTCATTGGTATTGTTTCTGTCTACTCAAACCTGCCTTTGAATTCCTCTGGTAAAATTTTCATTTTAATTATTGTACTTCTCAGCTTCAGAGTTTCCTTTTTGGTTTATTTTTAGGTTTCCTATCTTTTTACTGATATTCCCATTTTGATCATACATTACTTTCTTCATTTTTTTCCACATCTTTATTTAGTTCTATAAACATCTTCCAGATAGTTGTTTTAAAGTCTTTGCCTAGTAAGTCTGCTATCTGTTGTTGTTGTTTTTTTTTTAATCAAGGATGATTTGTGTTTATTTTTTACTTTGAATGGACAATACATTCCTGCTTCTTTGTATGCTTCATGATCTTATACAAGTATATTTGATACCATAGTAACTCTGAAAATCAGGCACTCCCCCTTTCCCAAGGTGTTGTTGTTGTTTATTTTTCAATTGTTCTAAGTCATGCCTGGGCTGGTGAGGTGTCAACTCAAGGTCTTCTTGGTCTTCTTGAAGCCTGGGCCTTTCCTTGGGCATACACATTGAACTTCTACATGGCTCTGCACATGTGGCTGCTTCCGAGTGTCTTAGACTTTAAATATATTGTTTCCAAAAGGAGAAACAGAAAACAATGAAGGGGAAGGAGAGAAAAAGAAAAGGGTGCTTGCCATGTAAATCCTCTGGAACTTTTCAGAAAGAGGGGAAGGGGGTTACAAAAGTAGAGGGAGGAAGTCATAAAGGCTGATCCTGCCCATCCCCCATTTCTGCAGCAATGGGATCAGCAGTGGCCAATAGCAGTCAGACCACAGATCCCCAGTTTTGGGAGGACAGAGTCCTTTAGTCCAATGTGGCTCCCACAAGCTGTGTGATATGGCTCCAGAGATAGCTGCATACCTACCTGCCACTGGGCAGGGAGGAGGGATAATTGCTACCCCACTACCAGCAGAAATGAAGAAAGCTAACTAAAATTTACCCTCCCAGCCTTTCCCTGAAAGTTGGCATCCTTAGTATAGACTCCAGAGTTCAAAATTCCCCAGATTCTCCCAGTGCAATTGTTGTCAAGTTAGGAGACAGATTTCTGATATTTCCTGCCACCACTGCCCCAGAATCCTTGCCCTCAACTGCTTGCTTTGTAAAGTTCTGCAATGAATTTAATAATTTAATGCACATACCACCTAAATAAAGCAAACCAAGTGAAAACCCAGATTATCAGAAAATAAAATTAGTGTATAAAAGTTTCCTTAAAATTCATAATATCAATCACTTTCTAAAACGAGCACCTTTTAGGCATTTAAATATATGATTCAATTTGTTAAAATGTGATTTACACAATATGTGCCAGGAACATGCTTATTAGATAAACTGAGATACAGCCGAGCTCACAAGCACATTCTCCAAAGGGAATTGGTTAATATACTTAGAATAAAAATAGAAAAGAACAAGAGCAATGCTTAGCATAAAATCTCTTAGATTATTTTACAGAAACACAGGTATTGCATTAAAGAATACAAAATCACAGGAATGTTCAATAACAATGAAACATTAAGACAGCCATTAGTTTTTCTGGCATTGAACACAAATGGGTTTCAAAGAGAGGAGGTTAAAAGAAAAACAAAACAGAAACCCTCCTCAAATGCACTTAATTAGGCAATTCAAAACTAGAGCAGAAACCTTCCTATCAGTTCTAAGTTTATGCAGTTAAAAAGCTAGAAGGTAGAATATTATTTTGCCCCAGGCAATTCAACTAGCTGTGTGGATGTTGTTTGTATAAATGCCTCATTATGCATAAAGCGGCAGGAACACCCTGTGTTTACCTGGCATTTCTGTAAAGGAACTCATTATCAGTAACATCCACTTCAGTGTTCTACCCTCTGGTATGGAAATCTCATTGATTTTGCCCGTGTTGACAGGGGGATCATAAAATCCAGAAACTATTGATTCCTGCAGCTCAGGTATGAGACTGTGCCTGACGTTTGGGATTAATTACAGTGGAGGCGAGGAGGAGGAACCCTGGGGTTGTCTGCAGTGGAAACCAGGTCCTTCTGTTCTTGGGCAGGTTCCAGAGCACAAAGTAGGTACTGAGAATGAATCACTTGACTGGAAATGATAAGTTGCTCTGAGCTTGACAGAGGTGAAACAGATGCCAGAAGAGGAAGGAGACGTCATCACAGGGCACCACCACCGGGAAGACAGCGGCACTGCTTGGAAAGCCTTCGGCCGAGCCACGGGGCTGAGCAGTAACGGAACCTGCTTCTCCCCATCAGCAACACGGTGGCCGTCCCGGGAGGCACCTCGTTAGCCGTCTTCCTGCTAACAAACACGGCATGTCCACGGGCCGAGCATCACGGTGCTGCCACGGTGTCAAGCCTGGGGCTGCTTCAGTAAGTGGATAGAGACAAATAAACTGAATGTATTGCACCCATCCCCCCAACAGCACCCCCCAAGTTCTTTTGATTCTCTATGGAGCATCTCGGCAGCGAAGTCAGTGATGTGACCACTGGGCGTCTCAGGCAAGAACGGAGCACCGTGGGCCGTGTCTCCTGCCTTGCCAGAGGCTTCTTCAGATAATGCACAGTGCACGCCCCTGGAGGGGATGCTCAGGTACTCTGGGCTGTATTTATCATCATCATCTTTATCACATTTGTTGAAATTTGCTCTTCTGTATTTGGTGCTTAGCACAGTGCTTGACATACGGTGAAAGTTGTGAAATAAAAGAATGAGCGGCCAGTGAGAGTCTATCTTGGTTAATGGTGAAAGGTATGGCTCCAGAAGAAACCCTTTTTAGTCACTTCTAGTGATTAAATGGCAAGTATCTCTCTCTGGAGACAGAGGTCATGGGTTTCATGGGAATACCATGGACATTGGGCAAGTAGATTTGGGCTTAAATCTTAGCACAATACAGTGCTTATTATTATATGACCGATAACCCTTGCTATCCTGCCCCCAATTTTTATTCCTGAGAGTGAGTTCCTCCAACCTCTTCCACCTTATTCCACTAAATGTAATCTGACCTTTCTTCTTGCTGTCAGATAAATATTAACATGCTGTTTCTGCCAGAGCATTTGATGTAATTAGGGTATACATGTCCAGCTGTTTTGCTACCCCTCACCTATCCCTTCCCCCATGCTACTCAATTCAACTCTGAGCTTTGGTGGACCTGGGATCATGTCTGAATCACATCTGGGGCTCCAATACCTTATTCAGTCCTTGACCTGAATAAAGGTTCTGGGTGAATGAATGAATGAATTGTGAATAATGACTTTTAAGCAATCAAAGTTTACCAACAAGTAATAGTGTTACACCACCAAAGATGTTCCAACAGAGCCACCAGGGTTCCTGGAGAAGTTTAATTACATCACTTTTGAAGATTCTTCCATGTTGTAGATATTTGCGTCTTTAAGGTACAACAAGTGGGTGCTGGATTACTAGATCCCTTCTCTCTGCTTACTAGATGGGTCATCTTTGAACTGTTTATGACATAAAAGAAGTTATTAGCATTGGTATTGATGTGAAGTTGTCAAATCACAAGCATCTGGGCTAAAGAAAGAAACCTCCAATCATCTGCACCATGTGATAGACAAGAGGCCTGAGGCAGGCCAGATACAGGCAGCGCGCAGATAAGAGCACCTCTGTTCTGAATGCCATCCAGAGGCTCTTCCCATTCAAGTTGTTTGTCAGCAAATTTTCCTTTTCCAGAACCCAAACTGCATTTAATAGGAGATATATATCTGTATATACTCACTTCCTATCTCTAGGTGGCAAAGCAATTCAGAGGGCAAGCCAATGATTTTAAATAACCCCTGGCCATGCACAGTGATGGGCCACCTTCTATCTCAATCTTATCTCAGTCTCACTATGGTCTTGCTCTTCCTAATATTGCTATCTTCTTCTACATGGAATGTTTCAGCTTCAAGTGGAATTTTGTGACAGGACTAAAGTCTCCCTTTTAGAAAACCAACATTTTGGCAGCCCCTTGCTGTATGGTTTTTAAAGGTGGCCAAGTCTACCATCCTCATTCATCTATCCACTGGAAACCATTTCCCAGTGATGGAGTTCTATTCCACCATCATTATCTCGTAATAAGAATGCCTCCTAGGATGAGGGAGGTGCAGAGATGGGGGCTGTAAGGCGTGGGTGAAAGCAATGTAAATCCTGTAGACCTCAAAAAACAACATGCAGGTGCAAGTGCACAGTGGATTAACCTCATGGTCTGCTGATCTCCTGGGTAGAAACTTCATACACACACACACACATACACACATACACACGTATTCAAGAGGGCTGTCTGGAAAGTAACCAGTCTTTATCATCATATGAATCTGGATATTCTCTTAGCAGGGACATGGACTGGCAATGTCTGTTTCAGGAAACGCTGGGGCCCAAGATAGGGGCCCTTTGGACTGTATCTAAGAGTATAATTGGAAGTTTGAATTTTATTGATATCTCAGTACCCTCATGCTCTAATTTTCCCTAATAACTAAAACAATAGGTCCTTCGTAAGATAGGAGAAAACTTGTGTTTGAAGAGGACTTTTCTTGGGAGATATGGATTTTACATGCCCAAAGATGTATTTATGCAAATAAACAACTGCAAAAGTATTAGTGCTGGGTTATGTGGCCAAATTGAATTTGAAGATACACATACACACATACGAGGGGAAAAGAGAGAGAGAGAGAGAGATTGAGAAAGAGGGTCTTGTTCTGCTGCCCAGGCTAGAGCAGTTGTGACATCATAGCTCACTAAAGCCTCTAACTTCTGGCCTCAAGTGATCTTCTTGCCTCAGCCTCAGCTAGGACTACAGATGCCTGCCACCATGCCCAGCAACATTTAAAAAAATTTTTTTAGAAGCAGGGTCATGCTTTGTTGTCCATGCTAGTCTCAAACTCCTGGCCTCAAGTGATCCATCTGCATTTACTTCCCAAAGTGCTGGGATTACAGGCATGAGCCACCACACTTGGCCAAAGATGCATATTTAATCATATATGCTGAGCACACATTCAGTGATATTTAATTATTCAAAAATTAGCTCAATACTGGGTTTTTATGCTCTAAATCTAAATGAAAACATTAAAAAATTACCCAGACCTATATTATTCTTCTAATTTAACTACCGTAAATCTTGGAGAATTAAAATGCAAATAATCGAGTTTATTTTTACACTGTTATGCACTTCCCAGATCTGTGCCTATCCTGAACTCCCAAGATCCATCACTAAATCACTCTCAGGCTTTGCTTTTGGTTTCTAGATTCTTCTGGAATAATTAGCACTGTAACTCTGCCAGACCCTTTGAGACCTTCTAGGCAGGCCAACCCCCACATTTTAGGCAGGCACTCTGCTAGCTCTTAAAGTCCCTGTAACTCAGCAGAAAGAGTCCTTGATTTAGAATCAGATAATATGGGCTTGAGTTGTGCTTCTACCACTTATGAGCTGGGAAGCCTCAGGATAGTTACTTTATTTCTCAGAGCCTCAATTTATTCATCTGTAAAGCAGAAAAGCTGGAAAGTTGATACATACTTCCAGGACAATATTCATTTTATACTTCTTGAGTATAATTTTTTCTGTTTAATTTCTACTTCATGTTCATTATAGGAAATTTTTTAAATATAAAAGATTATACCAGAAAAATATTATACTTAAGACTATCTCCAAAGATGACTATTAGTAACATATTGAATATTTCCTTTCTAACTAATTTCCTTGTGTATATGTGTGTATGTGTATATTTGAGAACATACTGTG
Source organism: Arctocebus calabarensis (assembly GCA_963573935.1). Classification (NCBI taxonomy): domain Eukaryota; kingdom Metazoa; phylum Chordata; class Mammalia; order Primates; family Lorisidae; genus Arctocebus; species Arctocebus calabarensis. Next base: position 11,513 of record CAUYON010074797.1, on the reverse strand, counting down.
TCCAGTTTTCTATCATTTGATATTATACTATGAACATTTTCCCACATTATTTTAATTATTTATAAATACAGTGTACTTTAAGTGATTAAATAATATATTGCTTTGAAATTCTGTGAATATTCCTTTGAAGTGATTTTTAAAAATCGCCTAGCATTTATACTTTAGATTCTAAAATGCCATTAAATAACACTGTAATAAATGGTTACACTATTTTTGTAGCTATATAAGAATCACCCTTCTCCTAAATTATGAATAGCAATGAAATCGTATTGTGTGCTAAGTCCTTTGCTTATGGTGCCTGGCATAAAGTGAATCCTCTAAAACTATGTTGAAGAAATGAGTAAGTGAATGTAAGAATGAATGCCAGTGAGTTGACCTTTCTTCTATGTCACTGCTTTCTCAGAGAAGGATGGAAGATTGTTTTTCAGCCAAGCCAGACAGAGACAGGGTGGTCAGCATCCTCCTTTTACCTCCATCTCTGTGATTTTGTCAGATAATTGTTTTTCCCTGAAACTCAAGAGCCAATCAGCCTTTTTATTGGAATGCAATCTCCAAAGCTATTATGGTCCTAGCTCACATTTTGTCTTTATCATGTGACCCACCTTACTGTGTATGTCAAATGAGAAAAGTCTTAATAAAGTAATTGTTATTGATCTAATTAAAAGGAACCATACTGGGTAACTAGCAAGTATAGGGGCTAGAGCAGACACCTTGGTGTCATCTGAGAAGTGTAGATAATAGCACAGGCCTTGGAGAAGTCTTTTTTAAACTAGATGGGCTGTTCTCTCAAAGCTCTTCCCTGAACATAATAATCTTAAAAATAATGATAATAATGGGTGCCATTTGTTGAGCAATGTACTAACTACACACTCCACGTTTATTATCTGTTGATGCTACACCAACCTATGAAGCAAAAGAATACATGTACATATTACATCTACTTGACATATGAAGAAATCAAGTTTCTGCAAGGTTAAATAACAACTGGGATACAACAATTGAGTACAAGTGAGATAGTTGACTTTCATACTGTTGTGTGACTGTATGGCTGTGAAGCCAAACAGATCTGAGTTTGAATCTTGGCTCCACTGCAACCTACAAGCTGTGTGACTACGTGAAAGTTATTTAACCTCCATGAAGCTCCAGCTGCTCATCTGTAAAATAGGGATAATAATAGCACCTCACTCACAGGCTTGTGGTGATGATTAAAAGATCTATGTCATTTAGTCAGCACCTGGTACATAGCAAGACCTAAATAAACGTTATTCTATTATTACTTTTGTTGTTATGATCATAAAATGAATATTCTTTGGTGATTACGATGACAGCGCTAGACCCTGGGCTAGATCAATGAGGGTCCAGAACTGTCTGAGACACAGTGCCTGTCTCTGGGAGCTTCCTGTCTGACCCAGCCTATAACCATGTACCTAGTAAATGACAAAGCTAGAATTTGAACCAGAGATGTGGAATTTTTAAACATTTTTCTGATACCTACTCTATCCCCCATTATAGAATATTATTGTTATTAATCATTTATGTATGCCCTCTCCTCCTAACTGAGGCCCTCCAGGTAGGAATTCTTGTGACTCTCCTTCATGTCCCCAGTGCCCAGAACAGACCCTGCCACAGAGTGGTCCTGACAGAGTGGTCCTTTGGTCACAGTTCCCATGTTGGACAACCTAACTCCCTGCTTCCTCACAACCCAGTCAGGGCCACTATTCCAATATTTTTGTCCTTTTCTCTGTGTTCCATTTCCCCTCCCCCTCTCTCCATTACAATTCTGCAGTGAGTGATTCCCTCTGTCATCTCACCGTAAATTGATAACTCGGGCCTGCTGATGCACTGAGCCACATGGCTAATACATCAGCTAAATGGATGCCGAAAACACCACCTGCTCCTTCAGGCAAATGGCACTTTGGAAAATGGAATGTGTAATCAATAGAATTAAGCCTTAAGCAGAGCTTCCTACCCGTGTCTCAGCACAAGGCCTTGGCAGGCAAATGGTAGGGAAATTTTTTTTTTCTTTTTTCAATCCTTTTGAAAAAAGGATGCCTTGGCACAGCCAGTTCTAGCATCACTACCAGCATGGTATCCTCAGCAAACTGTCTCTCCTTTCCCTATCCAGCCTGAGTGCCTCAGTCACTTGGTCTTTACACATGATCTTATCTTTGGGAGACTAGAAAGGATAGTCTCCAGGATGCTTTGGGAAGCACAGGCAGCTGGGTACACCCTCAACAGCGAGCAGCTTAAGGTGCGCAGGTCTGGGTGGGGCCTCAGGCGAGGCGATCAACCTTTCAGAAGGCGAATTTGCTGTCCCTGAAGTGGTAGTAATTGATCCCACCTCATGAGGGTGTTTTGAAGATCAGGAATGTGAATATCATGTATGAAGGTGCTTTATAAACTATAAAGCTACAAATGAAGGTTAATCACTATCATCATCATTATTACTCTAGGTATAGACAGAAGCAAAAATTTCTTTTATATTTTCCTTTGGAATCTGCCTGAGACAGTATGTTTTCAGCTGTGGCAGAGAAGGCCTAAGCTTAAGTAGTCGCCAGTCTGACTTAGCTTAACTCTTTTTAGGATTGTTGCAAAAATTAGAATATAGAATCCTGGGAGCTAGAAGGGAATTGTGGTTTATTGGTAAAACAACAACAAAATAAATAAATAAAACAGTCCTCCCTCTTCATCCTTGTTACAGATAAGGAAACCGAAGTCCAATGTGGAGAGAGATTTGGACAGTGTCACACTAGAAATTAGTAGCACAGTGAGGAGTAGAGGCAGGTGGTTTTGTCTTAGTTTAAAAGACTTTTCATGCAGCTGCCAGGCCAGGAAATCTTTAGGATATCATGGGGGGAGGAAGGAGGGAAATGACATTCACTTATCATGGACATTTGGTCTTTAGCCAAGAGTCTGCCTCTTCCTCCTTCCCCTGGTGCTTGTATCATACTGACAGTGGCTTCTTCTCATACCCCATACTCTTTCTAAGAAGCCTAGTTTTCCAGCTACAGGTAATACATAAGCTGAGCACATAACTATAGGGGTTCTTTCTCAGAATTCTTACAACACTTGTCTTCACCAGTAACCTGGCCTGTTTTTATATAACCTGTAAGGATCCCTTGTGTTGCTCCCTTATATTAGCTAGCCCAGAGGCTCTTGCCTGGAGGTAATTTTTACTTTCACTTTTCCCTTAAAGGGACATTTATCAACATGCAGATACATCTTTGATAGTTAACACTTGGGAGGGCATGTTACTGGCATCTAGAAGGTAGAGGTCACACAAGTTGCTAAATATCCCATAATGCCTCCTAGGATGTCTTAGAACTATCACTGACATAGTCCAGTGTCAATGTCAACAATGTGGAGAAACCCTGACCTTACCCATTCGCAGACGTATGACTTTCTCTGGCCTGTGCATCAGGGGTGTGTGAGCTCTCTGTAGACTTGAACGATGTCCTACTGTTGATGCCTTTACTGCTTATAGATTCATCATAGTAGAATATCAGTAAATATTGCTTATATGGGAAGTGGATTCATGGGTACAAAAATCAGGCAATGTTCAGGAGAAAGAGCACTGGACTATGAATCAGGAGATCAAATTTGGTCAATGCTTCACCACCGAATGCTTCATCAACTCAGTGTAAGAGTTGAACTCGATTACTGATTTTCAAACTGGTCCCTGAAGCTTAAATACCATCCCAGCAGACTGCATCTATTTTATAGGGCTTTGAATGTAATTCTTTTCTGTACAGAGGGAAAAAATTCATAAACCACAGAGATAGTTCATCCCTAAAGATGCTTTTAGACCAAAATACTGCTGAAGACTCCTCAAAAAAAGACCCATATAAAGTTTCTATTTTAAAATAGGCTCAAAGAATGTCTCTGTGACTACAGTTAATTTTCTTTAGTCTTGGTTAAGGCCAGTGGCCTATCTGGCTTCTTTCTCATGTGGTGACTGCCTTGATCTTGATCATTATGTGTCCATGCAGCAAGCAGATCTTCCTTCAAGTATCTGAGTGTTCAGAGAAGGAGACTAGGGGAGATTCCTGCCCCTAAACCCAAACTCAGACACTGTTTTCTGGGCACTGAGGGAAAGTCCCAGTTAGGTGCCAGAAGGAAGCAGCCTCTAACCTTGGCATGTTTAAAACCAGGAGCCTGCATATGCTGTGAATAGAGTAGAACTTCTGTAAGTTGACCACCCCAGGGACTATAACAAACCGGTCAACATACAGAGGTGGTCAGCATAGGAACTAGGCCTATTATACTGATGTGTACGTGTGGTGCATGTCCGGTCTATGAAGATTAGGTCAAGTTAAGTAGATGGTCAGTGTAGGAAGTTGGTCATCTAAGGAGGTTCAACTGTGTGCCAGTGCAGGAGCAGGGATTCCCTGAGATTTGTCTTGAGAAAATCATTTGGCAACCTCTGACAGAGACACCTGCTTCATGCTAACAGCAGCAGGCAAAGGAACTGCAGCTGAGGGCACAGAGAAGAGCAGGGTAAATGTAAGAGTTGGACTAGATTAGTGATTTTCAAACTGTGATCTAAGAAAGAAACACTGAAAAGGAGAGATCACTTAAGAAAAGAGAGTGAGAGGTGAATGTTAGTGATAAGTGACAGCAGCCCTCTGGTTTGAAGACAGGAAGGAAGAAAACTGCTGGGGAAACAGGAAACACTTAAAACAACCTTGCCAATAGGGAATGAATTAAATGGGACGTGCACTGGGAAAAGACCCATGTTCTGATACTGGCTCATCTCGTCTGGCTATATGACTTACCTTTTCTAAGTCTGTTTATGCATTTGTGAAATGAGGTTGATAATGCTTTCCTTGCAAGGTTATTAAATGATTATTTGCCAAGTGGTGTCTCTTCATAAGACAGACACATCTAGCATCTCTAGATGTTCACTAAGCTAACTTTCATCACTATTACTAGAATTGTCATTTTTATCAGTATTATCAAGCTGTCTAGGTTTGTGGAGGCAGGAACCAGGATCAAATCAGTAGCTTAATATAACTGTCAGTGTCACTTGAGCTACTTTTGATCATGGCATGCTGCTTGGGATAGAAACACCTTTCACTGCAGTCATTCCCATATTTGTGTGGTTCACATGAAAAATTGAGATCCAGACAGAGGCAAAGACATGCCCCAAGTCCATAGCAATGCACTGTTAAGCCAAACTATAGCTGTGTTGATGCCCAAGTGAGGAATGTTAGCAATTGTCTTAGCTCAGACTAATATAAAAGTCCATACTGGGTAACTTACAAACAACAAAAATCTATTTCTCATAATTCTGGAGGCTGACAGTCCAAAGATCAGGGTACCAGGATGGTCAGGTTCTAGCAAGACCCTCTTCCAGGTTGCAAATTGCCCTCTTGTTGTGTCCTTATACAGCTAGCTGGCTCTTTGGGATCCTTTTTATAAGAGCACCAATCCCATTTATGAGAGTTCTACCTTCATGACCTACCCAACTCTCCAAAGCTCCACTTCCTAATTTCATCACATTGACATCATATCACAACATATAAATGTGGGGGGACACACACATTCAGTATGTTGAAGCAACACACCAGTCTGCCTCTTGGGAGGACAATTGTTTTCTTCATCTATGGCCCTCAGTCCACACAGCAAAAAGGTCACTGACATCATTTTGTCTAATTTCAAAATTGTCATGGGAGAAGGAAGAAAAAAAAACACACACAAATGACTGAACAAACAAATAAAGGAACAGTCATTCCTAGGTTTCATACAAAGAGCTGGACTTTACCAGGAGGTGGAGAAGAGTGCCCCCCACCCCTGCAATAGGCCTGTTTAACCCTAGGTGCTGTCAGCATGACCAGCAATCCAATAAGGCAGTGCCCGGCTGCTCCATTAGCTCATTAGGTGGAGGCGAGTGTCCGCATTGATCTGTTTATCTCCTAGGCCCGGCTGTTGGAGAAAGGCCAGCTGTTTCCCTGAGAGCTGCCTTTCCCCTTGACTCATCACAGAGCATCAGGCGAGTCTGCTCCTTTGTCTTTTCAACCTCAAGGTCACTGGAATGCAAAGCAGGAGCTGGGCCTTGTGCAGTGCTTTCTCAGAGGTTCAGTCAGTGTATCTCCTCCTTTACCCTCCTAATTGTTCTCTGGAGGTGACCCCCATGGAACTGGCAAATGCGGTAGGAGGTGCCTGAGTTTGCAAGTGGACACATTTCCATTTGAACTAGGTTTTTCTGCTTGTGTACTGGCTGTATGACTTTGGGGAAGTCATTTCCCCTCTCCGAGCCCCAATTTTCTCATTTGCAAAACAAGATTAATAGCCCCTATATCATAAAATCATTGTGAAGATTTATTGAGATGAATCTGTGAAAGGACAGGCACAAAGTCTAGCTCAGTGATGGGCACAAAAAAACTATCAGTGAATCTTCCTTGATCTGCCATTTCTGAGACACAGTGTTCTTTTAAGCAAAAGAATTCGTGTATTTATCAGGATATATATATATTTATGGGAGTTTGTGAGATTACATGAAAATATCTCAGAGAATATGGATGCTCTATAAATGACGTGTTCATAGAGCACTCATTAAAAATGGGCATTATCAAGAAAGCATGATTTTCTACCTGGACTTAGCTCATTAAACTTTTGAACCAACCTATATATCAATTGTCTCATTGGTGGCATTTTAGTCCTGAAAACTAAATTGCAATTGCTTAACAAAGTACAAGTCAATTTTATTTAATTCTTTAAAAATAAGAAATAGTTTCTTAAAACGCTGAACATGGGCCCTTTTGATCAGTAACAATAACAGGTCCTGGGTTATACTAGGTAAAACTACCACAATATATTTTCTTAAACTACTAGAACTATGTACTTTCTATTTGATTGCATGTTCCCAAATTGACTAATATTCCCCTTCTCACCTTGTAACATTTCCTTCTTTTTCTACTACTGCTGAATTCTTAATTAAATATTATATCTTTAAAAAAAAAAATAAATAAATACTATATCTTAAATATCAATTTACTCATGTAAAAAATATATAAAAGTAGAATTTAAATTGTTGCTAATTCCACCAGATATTTCATACTGTATTTCTTACCAACATTTATCTTTGTATTTCTATACATTTTTAAGAAAATAGATGTCATACTGTATTTTTCTCGCCATAATAACATCCCCATGTTTAAATATTCTTCAAAATTATGTTTTTAAAAAACTGCATAATAGTCCATAGTATGCAAGGAAATGATTTATTTAATCTTTCCCTCTTATTCAATATTTAGGTAATTTTCAATTTTTTACTGTTGGAGTTTAAGGAAAACTACCATACATACGTTTGCATTTCTGATTATTTTCCATAGAATAGCATTCATTCAATCCTTATCAAAGGCATTGACAATAATTTATTGATCACTTTTAAAGAAAAATGACCCCCTCCCAAGTCCTAGGTTTGCTGCTTTGTTAGAGTCTGGGATACCCCCTGGTGGAGGTTACAGAATATGGCCAAACCTGTCACCTACACCCTGATATGGGCATTCAAGGTTCTAAATGCACAGCCTTTGGAATTTGGCATCTTTAAGGCTTATCTCTCATCACTCCACAGGTTCTGCGTTTTTGTTTGGTTTTGTTTTGTTTTACAAGAAAGCATTATATGCAAGAAAGCTGATTGTGTGTGAGCATGCACATGCAAAAGATACTACATGAAATTCAAATGAAATAACCAAATGAAAAATATGCAGAAAACTCAGAACTGAAATTGTTTTCAATTTGTAGCCATGGTCAGGAGTAAGACGGGGCCTGAGACCCGGTTCCCCTGCCTTCCTCTCCTCCTTGTGCCTGCAGCACAACAATCAGAGTGAATAGAGGAAGTTTCTTCTGTGGCTGGAGATATCCTAGACTAGAAATCTGCCCATTAGGACACTAGATGGAGCCAGCTGGGAAAGTTTATGCTCTGACTGCAGTGGAGCCATTTTCTCTGCACTTGACTTTTCAGGAACAGTTGCATGATATGGCTGATTTCAGAGAAAACCTACTTCTCTGATGTTCCTCTCTGACTGAATTGCCCTCATTTCAATCATTCATCTAACATTTACTAAGGCTTTGCCTTGGGTCTGATATCAGGACATGTAGCTGAATCAAACACAGTTGCTGCTCTGGAGGAGCTTATGGGCCAGACAGAGAGGCAGCTGAATTAACAGACTAATCTCCCTTTGCTTTCCTTCACTCTTTTTAGGCTCCAGGCAATGGAGCACAACAGAATTGCTTAACCTTGCACTATACTTCTCTGTCTCCTTGCCTTTGTTCTGACATTGTCCTCTTTCAGAAAGGCCTTTCCGTTATATTTCTCAGTATGTAAAATTTACCTGCATCAGGCACAATCCAAATGCTTCCTTCCCTGGGAAGCCTTTCCTGATTCTTCCCACACAGAAAAACCCTCTTTGATTTCTTTAATTCATAAGGTCAGCTGTTCTCAAACATTAGTCCACAACAGAGTCACCTGGAGGGCTATACCCACACTCAGTATTGCCAATTTAGTAGATCTAGGATGTAGCCTAAGAATTCAAAATTCTAAGGAGTTCTCAGGTGAGGCTAATTTTTGCTGGCCTGAAGAACACGCTATGAAAACCTCTTTCTCTAGTGGTTTCTAAGTACTAATAAATGCCAAGAATTATGCTACATATTAGTGATAGCACAGTGACCAAGACAGTCCCTGTGCTCAAGGCTAGCACAGCCTGGAGATGGGAGAGATACACAGATAGTAAAATACTTTGTGATGCTGAAGGAGTGTGAAGAGTGTTCCAGAAGGGCAAATAAGCATGTAATTAACTTTCCCTGTGGAATCAGGAAGACCAAAACTTTCCAAAAGCAGTGGCATTTCATCTGTTCTTTTAAGGATGAGTAGTACTTCACCAGGAACAGAAAAGGTCAAAAGCACGTGCCAAAGCATAGTGGTATAAAAAGCCATAGTATGTCCAGAATGCAACAAAAGGTTTGTGGGGCTGGGAATTGGGGAGAATGGGCAGTGTCTTTGATAATGTGAAGAGATGATGCTATAGAGGTCGGTAAGAAAACCTTGAATGCAACGCTAAGAAGTTTCTGTCTCATACTTCATATAATGAAGATATAATAAACAGAAAAATATCATGATAGAAAATTTCTTTAGAAGAATCAGTCTGGTTACATCATGGAGTTTTGATCTACCAGTGGTGAGACTGGAGGAATAAGACCAGTGTGGAGGCTACTGTCTAGACCAGAGGTTCTCAACCTGTGGATCACAGCCCACAGGAACAGTATTAAAGGGCCGGAGGCATTAGGAAGGTTGAGAACCACTGGGCTAGACAGTAGCCTCCACACTGTCTAGGAAAAAAATGATAGAGCATGGAGATGGAGAACGCACAACAGATCAGGGGCCCCAGAAGGCTTAGGCTCAGCCCTGACTTCTGCAGGAGAAATACAAAGGTCTTTAGATCTTATCTTAGCTTTGCCTTTCCTCCCACTCCTTCACTAAGCCCCCATCCTTGTAAGCATCCCAGTACCGGTAGAGTCTATACCTCCTCAACTTGTCTGCCTCAAACCTCATCTCCTCCCAGTGACTGTGGTCCTATCTGTATTCAAAGTCCCTTTTCTTAGTCACGTCTGTGTTTGGGTTTCTTCTCTGTTATACTAACTTTACTGAGGAGCCTTAGACCACTTACTCTGTTACACTAACTTTACTGAGGAGCCTTAGACCACCTACTTTGACCACTTGCTATCTCAATTTTCTCTATCAAGTGGGGAAAATAATAATTCCTGATATCCTTTATGTGTTGTTATGAGGATCAAATGCCATAATAGACCAAACAAGCTTTGAATCCATTCACTCAACAACTCCAGGCAATTTGGCTTTGCGTCCCAGCAATGGATATTCCTGGCAGACAGCACTAAAGTACCCTAATAGAAGCCATTTTAGTTGACAGGGGTCTAGAATGTACATGAGGTGGTGGGAGGCAATTAGGACCAATGCAGAATTGATGGGAACAGCCCATAGAGAGGGGTTTGGGTATCACATTTCCTAAGCCAACATTCCAAACACAGTTCTAATGAGGCATTTTTGCTGATCTGGCAATTTATATGCAAGGTTTCATAAAGACTTAAGAGTTATAGCAATGCTAGTGATACATTTAACAAATTCTCTTTAAGAAATCAGAATAAGATCACATGCATTTCTTCTGCACACATTTACTAAGTGTCTAAGTAAGTATCAAGAGGCTGTGGCCAGCCCTATGCCAGGCATAGGAACACTAAAGATGAAAGAGTCCCTGACCAGGAAAGCCTCAAGTCTAGCAGAGAAAACAGGCAAGTAAACAGATAGTGCAAGACGATGAGAGGAATGTTAGGACAGATGTGGAAAACGGAGTGCAGAGGAGAACACCAGGAAAGGAAAGCTAAGGAAAGTGAGGTTCACGCTCCTGCATGGGTTTTGCTTAATTCTGAAGAAATCCAGATATTCTATATTTAAGAAATCCTATTTCTTTCTTTCTTTTTTTTATCAAAAGACTCTTTTCTGAGTAATTCATGTGTATTATTAATGGAGATATGACAGCTTTGGTAGTCATCAACAATGATGCCCGACCCCTCAAAGCTGATAATAACAGAAAATAACCCTCAGGGCACAGATTATCCCCAGCATTGAAGCAAATAAAAAAAAGAAGAAGAAAAGAAAAATATACATTTTCCTGCTATTTAGAATAGTGTTCTCCTTATGACAAGGAAAATAATTTCAATGTATATAATGAAGTAATTGCTGCCACGATCTCGTGAGCTTTTGTGTCTGTGCAGAGTATCAGCCTCAAGACTGGAAAGTCAGTATGTGACTCTGTTCCATGTGGAAGACACAGTGCAGAGTCAGGATTGGGATTTGGAGTCAGGCAGACTCTGGTCTTTGTGACCTTGAGAAAGTCATTTAATCTAGTTAAGACTCAGTCCCTTGGCTTACAAATCAGATAATATAATTTAAAATGTACCTCAGAGGAACTGTCTTGAGCATTAAATAAGATAACATTTGGGAAGCCTAGCCTAGTGCCTTTATTATTTTTAATGCCCAAGCCATGGACTAATGCATAATATGCTCATGTTTGGGCAAGTAACTCCAACTTGTATTCATCTTTTCTGACTTCGGTATATTTTATTATAACACTCACTGACTTAATACATTCACTTACTACTTGTAAAACATTGAAATTTCCAGGACTTTGCTATCATCAACAAGATAATAGGCCAGCGTACATTAAATTGGAAACATTCCAGAAGATTGGGAGTAAATTATTGCTCTAGTCGTTGGACAAATTGCCATCTATTTGGCATCAGATTTTGATGTGGAAATGTAAGATCCCACACTATCACGTTTTAAATCCCCAGAGTTTAGCCGGGCGCTGTGGCGGGCGCCTGTAGTCCCAGCTACTAGGGAGGCTGAGGCAAGAGAATCGCTTAAGCCCAAGAGCTGGAGGTTGCTGTGAGCAGTGTGACGCCACGGCACTCTACCCAGGGCGATAAAGTGAGAC
>CAUYON010074796.1:0-17760 GCA_963573935.1 Arctocebus calabarensis | reverse complement strand
GCTGGAACATATTCTTCTTAGCAAAGTATCTCAAGAATGGAAGAAAAAGTATCCAATGTACTCAGCCCTAATATGAAGCTAATTTATAGCTTTCATATGAAGGCTAAAACCCAATTATAGCACAAGAATACAGGGAAAGGGAGGGTAGGGAAGGAGGAAGGAGGGGTAGAGGGAGGGCAATTAGTGGGATCACACCTATGGTGCATCTTGGCAGGGTACTGGTGAAACTTATTAAATGTAGAATATTGATGTCTTCATATAGTGATTAAGAAAATGCCATGAAGGCCATCTCTAACAGTACGATCAAAATATTTCTGTTTGTATATGAAGTAAGCACACTCTGCCCCATGATTGCACCAATGTACACAATTATGATTTAATGAAATTATTTAAAAAAAAAAAAGTGACCCCAGAGAGCTCCCTTCTCTGCTCCCATGGGAGGTAACAGGGAGAAGATGGCTGCCTGTGAAGCAGGAAGTAAATCTACCAGAGCTTTTATCTAGGACTTCCCAGCCTCTGGAACTGTGAGAAATGTCTACTGTCTATAAGCCACCCAATGCATGGTATTTGTTACAGCAGCCACATGGAGTAAGGCAGAGACTGTGTTATGGTTCTGCCACTACAAGATGGCTGGGCTCTCTGCTCTTACAGAGTTTACATGTTTCAGGAGGAGGTCTGGTTGGGGGACAGCAAACTAAGAAATAGATAAAGGAGACACTTTCAGAGAGTGATATATGCTCAGGGAGAAAATAAACATGGACGTATGGAATGACTGGTGATGGGAGCCACTCTCTGTGGACTCCCTAGGAAAGATCTCTCTGAAGAGGACATTAAGCTGAGAACTGAAGAGTCAAACCAATAACACAAACAACTGGAAAAAAATCTTCTCATGTGGATGTAACAGTAAGTTTAAAACAGAAAGGAACTCTGAGTAATTTTGAGGAATAGCTAGGAAGGTGGAGGTGTGCATGTGTGATCACCTGTTCTCTGCAGGTGGGCAGGGCCATCCCAGGTGAACCTCATTCTCCTACTTCAGCAGCTTTCTGGGTACACTTGAAGGTCATTTCTGAAGATGAGGTTAGTTTAGTTTCATGAAGGAAAAAGCAGAAGGTCCCTGAAGGCTCTTTAGCCTCAGCAAGATCCTAGCTTTCAACCAGAGCCCCTTGTGAAGGTGTGCTTGCCTGGAAATCAGCGGGTGGGGTAAGCCACACTTATTTTAAAGTACTTTGCATTGCCCCCAGAAGAGAATCCTTAGAAGAATTTAAGGATTTTAGTAACTCATGAACAATGAATGAAAATAATGGAGAAAGGAGATCTTCTTTCTTCATCAGGGGCTCAGCAAGCCTGTATAGACTGTCCCAACCTCCTGCATGATAGCCTGGGCTTGGCATCCCTCATTTTGTATTTTAACTGTGTATCTGTGTAGGGTAGAGTGGTAATGACACTCCTAGATGTCTTGTTAAAGAAGTGCTTGGGGCTGGGGTTGCTATGTTAAAAGGAGACACAGATGCTAAGGATTTGGTGCAAATGGCTTTAGTTGGAAGGTGAATTCAAGAAGCACAGTTGGGATGGGGAAGGGAAGGGGGAAGGGCTTTTGAAGGTTGCAGTGGGGAGAGGGTTATGCTGTGAGCATTTGGGGCTCAGTTACAAAGGGTACACTCTGGGATGGACCCACGTAGGCACTGTCCCCCAGGGCTGAGGAGGCAGGGGGCTGCCTTTTCCAGCCTGTCCATCATTGGTTGAGGGTGTCCACCTGTTGGCAGTTTTGGTCTGCCCAGCCAGCAGGCTGAGTGTACATCCTGGGCAAAGGACAGTTAGGCAGAGTCACAGGTGCAGAGGGTAGCCACATGGGAACTGGAGCTGCAGTGCTTTGGGGTGGGCCAAGGGGATACTGGTAGGGCTCCAGACATGGGGTGTGTTGCTGGGAATCTGTGCTGTGATTTCCCCTTGGCTGTTGGCCTTGGCATGGAGCCTCCTTGACAGAAGGTATCTTGGGCTGTGACTTCAAGTTGGCTTCTCTTCTGGCCCCTTAAGAGGGGTCAGCTGACCCCACATCCACACCCCCTTCATTGGGGAACTGGCAACTTTGTCTTATAAGTGATAGAAATTGAGTTGCCCCACCCCATTCTCTGTCTATGCTGTTCTCTCCTCCCAAAGGCAAAAACCTGTTTTTGCAGGAAAGTCATGGGGAAGAAAGTGCTGAGCTTAGTTTGGGTCACTGCATAGATCGCTATGGCCAGAGGATTAGGGCCATCTGATGGGCTGTCCTGGGCCACAGGGCCTTGGAATTGACAGCCTCATCTGGACCAGTGGAATCCCTGAGAGGGGGGCAAAAAATGTATGTCCACTGCAATGTCAATTTGTATATGCTTTAAAACACACAGAGCACCTTCATATGGGGCCTGTAAGATCATGTATCTGATCATGTACCTGACGGGGAAACTGAGGCTCAGGATAACTGGTCAGAGGCCACATGGACTTCACTTTTGGAGGAGGTTTACAAGAGCTCAACCACATTGGGAGATTGCGGGGAGCTGTGGAGAGAAACGGGGAGTGCTTTTCTGCAGGCATGAGGTTCCTGCTCACCCTGTTGACTGTTCTGTACAATTAGACGCAGAACCAGGCAGCCTGCTGCAGAAGGCTGGCTCGGCAGCGAAGCGAGTGGCTGCTCCCCGAAGGGCCAACTCCTCTCCCACTTGGCGGCGATGCTGCCGAAGGCCAGCCTTGGGGTGGCCAACCATTCAGGAGGTAGGGCTGGCGGAGGAAGGCACTCAGTTAGAATTTGAGAGTGGATCAGTGAATGATCTGTTTCTGATTTATACCTTCCCTGGAGATTGCATGGAGTTGCTATTCTTTTTATGCGACCGTGGAAAGCCAAAGAAAAAAATCTTAGCTCTCTGTTATTCAATCAGTGTGAACTTAAATTAATAAGTGCTTGTTAACCAAGGAAATGATGTGCACTAGTAGAGATGTCCCTTTGCATGACAGTGGCCCTGGCAGACTGCCAAGTTTTGCCCCTCTGCCATCACTTCCCAGAAGGTCTTGATCTCCAAAGTGCAGCCAGGAAGGAAGCCCAGAGGCTCATTTTTTCCCATGAGTTCTTTATTTAAGTTGATCTTCTTCCATGAGTTCTTCTTTATTTAAGTTGATCTTATGGCTTCTGCAGACCTGGCTAGTGGTCACTAAAAATGGCCCTAGTCATCTATTCATTGGAGAAGCACATGATACACAATTCCTTTGCCAATGATGATAGTCAAGGGAAGAGGAGTCACGTCAGCTATTGTGTGGTTCAAGGAGCAGCAAATGCCTGCGACTGGCTGCTGGCACTGAAACAATCACTGCATGGCAAATAGGCACGAGACAGAGAGGGACGGCTGGCAGCAGGGGAGGGAGGTGCCAGCCATCACTTACTTAGAAAAGACCAGGTTGTCAGCAATAGTAATGAGGACAGTCTCATCAAATAATGGCAGCAAACTGTTCAAAAGCCAGCACCTCCAGTGGGACAGCCACGAAAGCTGCTTATGACAGGTGGCCAAGGGCCTGGTGAGAGAACCCTGGCTGACATGGAGGGGATTTGGGTATCCTGATCATGGACTTGAGACCATTCCTCAAAAATTACAGGAATGGGGTGTGAGGGCCAGAGAGAGAGTGTGAAGCCAAGCAGAGGAGAGGGGAGAGGGGAGAGGGGAGAGAGAAAATGATTGTGTATCCCGGCATAGTTTTTGTTTTGGTTTCTGTCCTTGAGGTTGCTGGACTTGCCCTCCTAGTTCTTTAGTTTTTCTTCCATTCTCTGGGATCATCCACTATCTTTTTGACTTTAGAATGTAGCCCCAATCTCTTGTAACTGAGAGGGTTCTGATGAATTCCCTAAAGGTGTGGAAGGGGGATGGAAAAGAGAGAACCGAGTCTCTCCCAGGCCACCAAGGCCCAAGGCCCAGCCCCACCCTAAATCAGCACACGTTCTTTTGAACCCAAGTGGGTTGTCATCACAATCCTTGACACAGTGCTCCAGACATTGAAATTGGCAATACTGGAAACATATTTGTCATCCCTGATATAGAGACTATATCTAGATTGTCAAATCTAATTCTTGCAACTTGTCATCATTGAAGGCAGCACCCTCATCCCACAAAGGAGAAAACTGATGTCAAAGTGGGGCCAGTGACATGGCTGGTATGTGCCCAAACCGATCTGACTGGTCACCAAACCCAAGCTGATCCCACCAGCTCCTGTGAAGTCCCGTGGAGTGTTGCAGAGTCAGGACTTCAAGCTGGGACTTCAGAGCCATCGCCCAAGTGGCACTCAATTTCCCACTCAGTGAAAGTGGTTATTCCAAGGGAAGTAGCTATAAAATTGCATCTGTCAGAATGTCCCAGTCCGAAGATAGCTAAGAAACACAATTTGGGATTGATCCACAAGAAGGCGTCCAGGGGCTACATATATCACAGGAACATTAATCATTAATGCAGTCTGTGGGTCTGCAAACATGTTTGTCTGGAGAGGAAGGTTTTTGAAGAATTTTCAATCCCCTACTGCAGTGGCAGAGGGGTACAACCCTTTTTGGCACCAGGGTCCTGTTTAATGAAAGACAGTTTTTCCAAAGATGGGGGGAGTGGAGGAATCTGACAGTAGGCAAAGCTCAGGCCCTCATGGGAATGACTGTCAATACAGACCAGGCTTGGCTCACTGGCCCACCACTCAACCCCTGCTGTACAGTCTGGTTCATAACAGGATGGTACCAGTCCGTGGCCCTGGGAGTTGGGGACCACAGTCCCTATAGAAACACAGTGAGATACACCCAAGATGGGCATATCCCTGGCATTGTTTATCTTTCATATATCTTTTGCTATATTTCATTATTTAAATTGTTAAAATTAAGGCATTCTTTTTCTTTCCCACTAAGATAGAACTACCTTATAAGGATTTAAATAGATGCTTGAATTTTGCTTGGAAAATGCAAT
Organism: Arctocebus calabarensis; assembly: GCA_963573935.1. Lineage (NCBI taxonomy): Eukaryota > Metazoa > Chordata > Mammalia > Primates > Lorisidae > Arctocebus > Arctocebus calabarensis. The sequence goes on along the minus strand of CAUYON010074796.1, from coordinate 12,799 downwards.
CATGCTAAATAAATGTATTCTGAGCAGCTGTTGCTTCTTCAAATTCTACAGAAAATCCAAACTAATAAATAGCTTCAAAACAAAAATGACCTAAAATGACTTTATATGCTTTGGTGGGTTGGGGAGTTGGTTTTACAAAAACTTAGACAACCTATCTCTGAAGTTTTAGAAATTAAGATGCATTAGAACCAGAGTCTGAACGCAAGTCACATATTTGGGGCAATATATTAATGATCCTTGCATCAGTCCAATAAATTTGCAAGTCATTTAGTTAGGTGAATTTGCATGTGGTCTGGAATGGAGGACCCAAATCATAGAATCTTCTTTGTTCTCTATTTCTTTTGTCTCCAGAGGTTAATTGACAAAGAGAAGGGGAGAGTGAGAGAGTAAGAACAGGGTACAGTCCTGGGCGGTGAGTCAGGCCTCCTGGTTCCAACTGTGGCTCTGCCCAGTGGTTGCCATCAGGGCTGCCCCATGACCCATTTCTCCTCTCCTGGCACACCGGGACTATACTTCCTGTCGCCTAGAAGTTAGATCCGGTCACATGACTTGCGTTGGCCAATGCGATGTGAGCAGATGTGGTTTTGCTTTCCGAGCAAAAGTCTTAAGAGCCAGTGCCAATTTGCTCACCAATGAAGTGGCAATGGGAGAGGCCCTAGGGGAAGTTCCCAGGGGAGGAAGCAGTGGAGCAGAGCTCCCTGCCAACTCGTGATGGATGGAAAGTAGCATGAGTGAGCAGCCTTGGCTGTTTTAATCACGGATGCTTTGAAAATGTTTGGTACCAATGCATATCCCAGCCTACCCCAACGGACTCACTGTGACCTTGGGCGAAATACTTAACCTCTCATTTCTGGCAAACGGAGGTCCTGACACCTGTAAATGATTTTCAGAATTACATGGGCCAATTGATGGAAAGAGTGTACCTGGCATACAGCAATAAATACTAGCTATTACTATGATATATGTGGACAGGTGGAGGCCTCCTTTCATATAATCGTGTCAGTGTTTGTATTTATGCGTCACTCTCTGTCCTTGGCCTGAGTCATGACAGTAGCTGAAAGGGATGGGAGGTGGGGGAGAAGACCTTCTTGCCTCTCATTTTCTTTCCTAAAGTAGCTACGTGGTGAGGGTGGATGTGCCAAGAGTGTGGCACAGTCAACGCCCAGCTGGCGAGAGCTGGCCCCACACCACCCGGGCATTTGAATGACCAGGGTGTCCCACCCTCACCTTCCACTACTGGGGCCTTCTGCATCCGTTGCTATGGAACCTCATTGGAGTAGATTCTGTTTATCCATTTGGAGTTTTAATTTCTAAGGAATGAAACCAAGCCTGATTAAATTAAGCAGAAAGAGAACTTAGTGAAAAAAACAAAAACACAAAACATTGCAAAGCTCACTGAGCCCCCAGAAAGGACAGAGTCGGGCTTGGGGGCCACATGGTCAAGGCCCTTACCCTAAATCATACTGTGGACTTGGCCTAGAGAAATCCTCACTGCTTGGCTCTGACGGTACAGACTGCACGCACAGAGCTGCTGCTGCCCTGTTACCGCCCTCACCTAATGGTGTTTGCGTGCTACCTCTTTTTGTCCTGTTACCAGCTTATGTATAGGGAAAGGATTCTGCACCAGATTCTGGTGAATTCCCTCTCTTCCTTCCAGTCTCCTTAACCCAATTTACATGGCTCCTACCTTGCTAGGGGCCAGATCCAGCCCTTGGGATTGCACCACCTGCTAATTCCTTCAGATGTGTCCTCAGATTTTCTAAATACACTGTGATCACCTACATACACAGTGATCTCTCGCATGTCCGTCTTTGCATGAACTGCTGAAATCCTCATCCTCCTTTCAGCCTCTGCATCTGTTGTCACACACATTTGGTGTGTTTGTCAGCTGGCTTACTCCTCCAGGCAGTCCTCCAGACTTCCCGAGCTCGAGGCAGAAGCTTCGTGCTCCTAACACTTATCACGCTGCAGTGCACTCACCTGTCTCCCTGCCTATTCTCAGTAGGCAGTGAGTTCCTTGAAGGCAGACTACGTGCCTTGTTCACCCCTGCGTCCCAAGTTCTAGCACCATGCCTGGTGCATCTAAAGGCTCCAGAAATCGAGGGGGAATAAAAGAACAATGGTGAGGAAGTCACGGGGGTGCTGGTTGCCTCTTTACTTCACTTTCTTGAGAAAAGCCATGCTGCCCACTCAACTGTGTTTCTGGCAGGAGCACAGTGGGATAGTTTGGGAGTGAGAGGCCTCGTTCGTCGCCCCGATGTCCTTCTCACAGGTCCAGCACTCCCACAACCTCAGGGGTTGTCTTTCATTACTGGATTTGGTGTGTGATGGTTCTTGTCATAATCAGAGATATGCCTAAAAACCATCGTTTCAGCCCAAATCGCCTCTTGGTGTAACTCGGTCCTTAGTTTCCTGGAACTGCTATACCAAACTAGCACAACCTGGTTGCTTAAAACAACAGAAGTTGATTCACTCACAGCCTGGGGCACTAGAAGTTCAAAGTCAAGGTGGTAAACTCAGTTTCTTCTGAGAGTTGTCTTCCTGGCTTGTGGGTGACTGCCTTCTTTCTATCCCCCATGACCTTTCTTCTTTTAAGGGTGAGGGGAAGAGAAATATATCTTTGGTGCCTCCTTCTCCCCTTATAAGGACACCAGTTCTATCAGATTAGGACCCTACTCTTATCACCTCATTTAGCCTTAATTACCTCCCTAAGAACCCTATCTCCAAATGCAGTCACATTAGAGTTTGGAACTTCAACATATCAATTGGGGGGGCACATAGAATCGGTAACTCTCTTTAACAAACATTTCTGCAAAATGGGGGAAAAAAGACCCAGGTGCATTGTGTGAAAATCAAATACTAGACAAAAGATGTTCTCATCAACTGGGTGCTTTGGCCAACACATCAATTTTTTTCTTTTTCAAGAAAAGTCTACTCAGAGCAACAGTAACATTTAGTTTATTTCTCTTCCATTTCAAGAGTTAGTGAATACAGCTGAATAGAGATTCCAGATTGCAATGAGCAAAATGTAAAGGTCTGGCTGTGTTACGACTAGCCTTGTTAGTAACTTCTGCTTCTCTCTCCAATGTCCATATTGAACACTGCTTTTTGTTTTGCCTTAGGTTTTTGGCAGGATTGATTTTGGTATTTGATGATAATGTTTTTAAGCTAATTTATAGTATCATCATTTTCATTTATTCATGTTTTTATACGGTTTATGCTGTTCAGTTTTATGGGCATCAACATTTCTTAAACCTAAGATATCTAAAATATGTTCACTAGCAAAAACAAATACACATATATAATTTTTGTGTGTAAGACACTTTCTAAATGTGTTATATTTCACATATTAGATGTATATTCAAGTTGTATATAGTAAAATGTGTATATTTAGTTGCATGTTTAGTATACTAATGCCTAAAATATATTTATCCTTGTTTTTAAAAAAAAGTTACCTTTATAACATATTTTTCGTTAGATAAGTTAGAAAGAAAGTTACCTTTATAACATATTTTAAAGTTAGTATAAAGAAAGTTATCTTTATAACATATTTTTCATTAGATAAGCACATAAACCTGCTTTTATTATTGAGATAAAATTCACTTAACGTACGAGTAGAATTAACCATTTTCAGTTGTGTTTGGTACATTTCCACTGCTAGGTGAAAGCGCTTCTATCTAGCGTTAAAGCATTTTTATCACCCACAAAAGACACCCATACATGGTGAGGAGTGACTCTCTACCGACCCCCGCCCAGGCACCACTCATCGGCCTTCTGTCTTTATGGATTTGCCTGTTCTGGACATTTCATATACATGGAATCATACACAATGCGGCCTTTCACGTCTGGCTTCTTTTCGTTTAATATCATGTTCTTGAGGTTGATCCACAAGCAGCCAGTTTCAGTGCTTTACTCCTCTGGATGGTGGAATTACTTTCTATCGTATGGATGCACCACATTGTTTATCCGTTCATCTGTTCATGGGCACTTGGGTTGCTTCCATCATTTGGCTATTTATAACCAGTGCCATCATTTTTTTTTTTTTTTTCAGTTTTTTCAAGGCCAGGTTTGAACCCGCCACCTCCAATATATGGGGCCCTGCCTTACTCCTTTGAGGCACAGGCGCTGCCCACCAGTGCCGTCATTTCTAAACGTTTACTTTTCAAGGCAAAATTCCACTTTAAACTTTGCTACAGAACATTTATGAACGTTTTGTTTCCTACTTGAGTGGACTTAACTGTAGGGGTTCTTTGGACAGTCCTGTTTATCCCTGACTGAGTGTCCTCATCAGTTTCTTGACATGGAATTGGCGCCTCCTTGTCGGTCAGGGATTTGTTCTGCTCGGTTGAGCTGCTCACCTCCCCCCAAGAAAATCTCACTTGCTAAAAGCCAATGTTCCATGAGTATCCTGAATTGCCCACGTTTTACCCTAAAGAAAATAGAAAACATACAACAACTTGTTCTTAGTACACGCTATTTTTTATTTCTTTGGGTGGAAATGCAACAATATTTTATAAGAAAAGCAGACTCCTGTTTTTTTTTCTTTTTGTAAAGTTCTATGTTTTCTATTTTCAGATACCAAGAAATATTAGCTTTCTTCTTTCATTAGCTTTATGCTACCCAAATCTCCAGTTATTAGAAATCTCAGTAAAATGTATTAACCCATGCTGTGTCCTAGTAAATAGAGTAAAGCGAGCATGCTACAAATAAAAAAAAAAAATCCAAATATCTTTTTGAATTGTGAAAATAATTGTAGATAACTTGGGAGATACAGAGAAACACAAAGAACATAAGAGAAATGGCCCGAATCCCGTAACACAGAGATGATCTCTACATGTTAATGAGGGTAAGAATCCGCTGTTGTGATGGCGTCTGAGCCCTCACCCATGTTACAGACTCCAGACACAGACAGTCCTCTGGGGCCAGCAATTTTCTTTTTTCAATGAAAGTGTTCCAGCCACTCTGTTGTTCAGCTGGGTGTAGAACTTTATGAGAGAAGACTAAAAACAAGACAGATGGTTTGAAGTCTGAGACAAAGCAGGCTTCTACCTTGGAACCTTTAAAAAATGTCCTCATCTTTATGTCCAGAACTACTCTCAAAGCCAGAGCAATGGAAAGGAGGTCAGAGAAGCCTCACAGCGCTCCAAAGCCAAGGTCCCCAACCTCCAGGCCGTTGGACTGTCCGGAACTGGACCACGCAGCAGGAGGTGAGTGGTGGGCAAGTGAGCAAAGCTTCATTTGTATTTACAGCCGCTCCCCGTCAATTGCATCACTGCCTGAGCTCCGCCTCCTGTGAGATCAGTGGCAGCATTAGATTCTCATAGGAGCAGGGACCCTACTGTAAACTGTACATGGGGGGATCCAGGTTGCCTGCTCTTTATGAGAATCTAATGCATAATGATCTCAGGAGGCATGCAATGCCCTGGAATCATCCCAGAACCATCCCTCCCCCTCTCCTTGTGGTAGAATTGTCTTCCATGAAACTGTCCTTGGTGCCACTAAGGTTGGGGACCACTGCTCCAGGGCATAAAATAAGCCTGGGCAACTGCGTTCTTATCCATTTCAAATCAATTCCTTAGGGGTTCTTATTTAAAAGGTAGTTTTTCACCAGTTATAACATCCACCACCTATTGCCTGCTTGCTTATGTAAAAAGGCTTAAAAAACACACAAAAAATACACAAAAATTTTGATATTTAAATCAGACTGTTCTGAAACCTAAAATTATAGCAATTCTCTGGTTTGAATGAATACCCTCAACCAAACATTCAATCATGTTGCCATCAATTCTTTAGGTTCTTTTGAGCAGGAGGTTTGTTTTTTCTTTGTTTAAAAAGAGGGGATTAGTGGCTGTGGATAAGGAATAATTAGATTTCTTCTTTGGGGACCCTCACCCATTTCTTTACCTTGTTCCACAACCATCATCAATTTTCAGGTCAAGAAAACTGGAAGAACTTCATAAAGGCACACTCACTTATCCCAGGTCCAAGCTGGCAGCAGGGCCGTCCTTCTTCCATTAGACATTACCTATGAGAAGAGATGTCCAGCACGATGGACCAGTGGGAAAGCACAGTTAAGCCTATTAGAATGGCTGGAATAAAAGATAGTGACAACATCGAATGCTGGCAAAGATGCAGAGAAATGCTCACTCCTATATTGCTGGTGGGGATTTTAAATGGTACGGACACTTTGGAAGAGACTATGGCAGTGTCTCCTAAAAACAAAGACACTCCAGCAGCTGTGGTCTTCAGCATTCAGCTCAGAGAAATGAACACTTCTTTCTACACAAAACCCAGTGCATGATTATTCAAATGAGCTCTATTTGGAACAGCCCCAGACTGGAAACAACTGAAATATCCTTTCGCGGGTTGATGGTGCAACAGACTGGGCTACAGCCGTGCCGTGGAATACTACAGAGTTCCATTTGTGTAACATTCTTGAGATGACACCATTTTAGAATGGAGAACAGATCTGTGGTTTTGGGGTTTAGGGAGGGAAAGGAGAGGGGGAGGTGGTACAATGGGTGGCATGGGATGGTGAAGACCAGATAGAGTAGTGGCCCTGGGGACAGAAAGGACAGTGTGATAGGGGAGGGAGTGGTGGTGCTCAGGATGAAAGAAGGCATGTCTGGCCCTGTGTCCTGACACCAAGAGAGCGGCCACTGTCCTCGCTCACTGCACCCTGGTCTCGGAGTCTCCCACCTCCTTGACTCTGTGTTCCCAGGCTGCTCTGTCTCGGTCTCCGGGGTGAATGGTGACTGCACAACTTCTTTAGAAAGCTCATAGACCTTCACTTTGAGTTTGGAGGCTCAATTAATATTTGAAATAGTCTGAAGTTGCTGAGAGGAACAGTCACTTGCCCTGCCATGGGGGATGAAGCAAGAGATAATCTAGATCTAAGCAGGAAGTCTTAGCAACACGGAGTTCCCAGAAGAGGCCCCAGGGGCCCAGTGGGCTAACGGGTGGCTCCCACCTGGCAATTTTAGGTGCTTTTTAGAGTCCGCCCAGGGAATCCGGCGGCACACTCTGCGTTTGGAATTGCGGATGCCATTCCTACTGTGGGCATTCTCTCCCACCCTTCCCGGCTTGCTCGCTCTCTCTCTCCTCTCTGTATAATGCACATGCTTGTTACTACAATTTTAAACAAAACAGAAGACTGTACAGTGAGAGGTGGACGTGCCCCAAACGCTCGGCTTTACTTTGCAGACTTACCTTGTGAGCAGTATTGCGCGTCTCCTTCGAAACCTCTGCTGAGCAAACACACGATTGCTTTTTTCTTAGGTTTGTTTGCTTTGCAAATACTGTGATGCTGTATATATTTGGCTTTTTTAAAACACAAAGTCACTGAATGAACATCTCTCCATACAGTACGTGGGGTTTGCTGCTTCCTGTCACCTGCTCTCCGGTCCCCACTATGTCTTGGTGAAGACGCTGGTCCTCAGTCCCTGTGTTCATTAGAACTCTTGGCTGGTTTTAAGTAAAAGCAACCAACTTGGTCTGGCTTTTAAAAAAGAGAAGGCACCACCTTAAAGAAAGATGGAGACTTTACGTCTTTTGTGTTTACATGGATGGAGCTGGAACATATTCTTCTTAGCAAAGTATCTCAAGAATGGAAGAAAAAGTATCCAATGTAATATAAGTTTTATACTTTCCCTGGTGCCAACAATCCCAAAGCAATGTCACAGTGAATCCTTAATGTGAAACACTTTTCCCTGGACCTAATTTTCTGTTTTTTATTCACACTATTACTCATCTACAACTGTGCATCTGGAACCTCATCTGGACCATGCTGATTAACGAGAATGATAATTTGAGTTAATTTTCATGTGTTCAAGCTAAATTCCTTTGTTGGTTTAGAGATGCATCTCATTTAGATTTTGATATGATTTTGTATTACAAATTCTGAGCATATGTATGTTTTCCTTCCCTTTTAATATTTTTAATTGCACCAGGAAAGTACTTTACAGTTGTTTTAATTCACATATATTGATTGTTCCTCAGACCCTCAACTGAATGACCCTGACTCAACTTTTCCTCTGCACCTCATTGTGTCAGAGTTCTCCCCTTCTTGAAGCCCTGAGCAATTTCATACAACCTCCTCCTTTGCCCTCCCCATGGAAGTCACCTTGGATTCAAGGGCTTAATTTGAGAGCACAAAGAGAAGAATATTGTGAAACTACTTTCATATCATGATCTTCACTAAAATTCTAGGTAATGGAGATGTTGTCTGACTGCTGAGTGTAAGGTTAATTTGAGGGACCAACTTGACCTTCCCCTTTGTGTCAGTAATTTCCCTGAAGCTGCCCAGTTGGGATTGTCATATGGGTATACTCATTCATTAGTGCTAGGGTCACCCTATTACTTAAATAGCTTGGCTTATGGATGTTTCTCATCTGGAAATTTTTATTAATTCTTATTAATTTTTTCAACTCCAAAATCAAGATAGAAATAATTAATTACTCGTGGATCATGAATAAGCACTGTTAATGGTTGAATACACACACATGCTCATGAACATGCACATATATATATATACACACACATATGTATACATACATAGTTTTTTAGAAATTCCTTTATGCAAATATAACCATCTGTATTTAAAAGTAGCAATGAGATGATATCCTACTTACAGTTTTGTGATTTCATTTATTTATTTAGGCAAACATCAAATATTTAGGCTAACATTTATTACTGACTTCCACTGTACCCAAAGTGTTGTAAGTGTCCATACTGTACTTACTCATTTATTTATTTAGGCAAACATCACATTCTAAAAGCCAATCTATGCCAATAAATACAAATCCACAAAATTAGAATTGCAATTGAATTACTAATGGTCTATTCAGGTATGAAAATAGTAAGTCCCGTTTGTTTATTTCTGTTGCTGTTGTGATTACCATGGAAGTCTTCCTCATAAGGACCTTCCCCAGGATGATAGCTTCCAGTGTTTTTCCCACACTTCCTATGAGGATTTTAATTGTATCCATCTTGAATCAATTTTTGTGAGTGGAGAAAGGTGTGGCTCCAGTTTCAGTCTTTTGCATGTGGATATAGGTCACTGGGCAAGAGAGATGAATAGAAACTTCTCTAAAGAAGGCAGACTAATGGCTAATAAACATATGAAAAAATGCTAGTCATTCCTAATTATTAGAAAAATGCAAATCAAAACCACCCTGAGATATCATCTAACCCAGAATGGCCCACATCACAAAGTCTCAAAACTGCAGTTGCTGGCGTGGATGTGGAGAGAAGGGAACACTTTTACACTGCTGGTGGGAATGCAAACTAATACAACCTTTTTGGAAAACAGTATCGAGAACCCTCAGAGAACTCAAACTAGACCTCCCATTTGATCCTGCAATCCCATTGCTGGGCATCTACCCAGAAGAAAAAAAAAATCCTTTTATCACAGGGACACTTGCACTAGACTATTTATTGCAGCTCAGTTTACAATTGCCAAAATGTGGAAACAGCCTAAATGCCCACCAACCCAGGAATGGATTAACAAGCTGAGGTATATGTATACCATGGAATACTATTCAGCCACTCAAAAATATGGAGACTTTACATCTTTTATATTAATCCGAATGGATGTGGAACACATTCTTCTTAGTAAAACATCACAAGAATGGAGAAACAAGAATCCTATGTACTCAATTCTGATATGAGGACAATTAAGGTCCTAGTACATGGTGAGGAGTTGGGGGGATGGGGAGAGCTGAGGAAGGGAAAGAGGGAGGCGATTGTGGGGGACAAGGGGTGTGGTACATCTTTTGGTGGGCGAGACACAATTATAAGAGGGTTCTTATCTAACAAAAGCAATCAATGTAACCTGGTTCTGTGTATCCTCAATGAATCCCCAAACAATAAAAAAAGAAAATATTGATAAGAGGCTAATATTTATTACTAATTTCCACTGTACCCAAAGTGTTGTAAGTGTCCATCCTATACTTACTTATTTAATCTTCCTCACAACATATCTGGAAGTTCCATTGTTATTTGACTTTAAAAATAAAGGAACTGAACTACAGTGAGGACATGGTTAGTAAACAGTGAGAGTAAGACACACTGTGTAACTCTGGAGCCCCTACATCTAACCAGGATATTCATATGATAATAACTTCAATCTTAATGCTATTAAAGGTGAATAAAAATAAAACAAACTGATATACGCCATGTTTTTTCCAAGCTAAGTAAGCATAAATATAAAATATTGATGATGATATGTGCTTTAGAATTTTGAAGAAATGTGTCCTGTTAATGTGGAAGTTTTTCCCTCTCTTTTCTCCCTTCCTGTGCTTTTAGTTGTTCCCCATTTTTAAGCTGAGTTGCTTTCCTTTTGATAGGACTGAGAATATTTATATCTCTCTGTCATTTATTATTTTATATTATTATAAAACCATCAATATTTATTATAGGTATGAATACACATATGTATAACAGAAATAAAATAAAATATTATTACCCTAAAACATTTCACATAAAGATAAGGCCTAGTGAATTACATTACTAAGCCTGCCATAGTATGGTACCACAAACTGGATGGCTTAAAAAACAGAAATTTATTGTCTCATAGTTGTAGAGGTTAAAAGTATGAAGTCAAGATATGGATAGGGCCATGCTTCCTCTCAAACCTGTAGGGGACTCCTTCCTAGCTTCTTCCTAGTTTTGTAATCTGAAGGCAATCTATTGGATCCATTGGATTATAAATACATCACTCCACTCTTCCAACTTCATATGGAATTCTCCCTGAGTCTCTTCATATTACCTTTCTTCTCTGTGTGTGTGTGTGTGTATCATTGTTTCATCTCTTTCTATAAGGCTACCACTTATCTTGGACCTCATTTAAACTTGATTACCTCTATAAATTACCTAGAGATTAATAGTATTAATAGTATAATCTATTACCTAGAGTATAGAGTACTCTATTACCTAGAGTATAAATTACCTAGAGATTAATAGATTAATAGTATAATCTATTAAACTAGATTACCTCTATTTCTAAACAAGGTCATGTTCTGAGATAGTTGTGGCTACAACTTAAATATATATATATTTTTAAGAACATCTATAATTCAAACTATAATATCTGCTATTTTTTTAATCTGCAATATTTTATTCCAATAGTTTTCTTATAAGGCATTTGTATATTATATATGTATGAACACATTTATGTATTCATGTACATAAAATCAAATATTACATTTAATTTTGTCTCCTGCTTTTTTACTAATAACATCCCTCAAAATTATTGCCGGTAAAATATCCCTGATGAATATTACACAAAAATTCTAAGCAAAATAGTAACAAATCATATTCAACAGCATATTGAAAGGACCATATATAATGATCAAGTGGGATTCAATTTTGGGATGCACAGATGGTTCAACATATGTAAATCAAAAAGTGTGACACATCACATTAACAGAATGAAGGGTAAAACCATATAATTTCAGTAGATGCAGAAAAATCATTTGACAAAATTCAACACACTTTCATGATAGGAAGGTGCCTGTGGCTCAAAGGAGTAGGGTGTGCCAGTCTCCTATAACGGAAGTGGTGGGTTCAAACCCGGCCCCGGCCAAAAACTGCAAAAAACCAAAAAACAAAAAACAACCCACCCTGCATACTTTCATGATTAAAAAAAAAACTTTCAATGAATTATCTACAGAAGGAATGTATCTTGACATAGTAAAGACTGTGTATGGCAAGCCCACAGATAACATTATGCTCAATGGGAAAGCTGAAAGATTTTTCTCTGAGATCCAGAAACAATATAAGGATGTCTGCTCTTACCATTTCTATTCATAATAGTGCTGGCAGTCTTAGCCAGAGCAACTAAGATAAAAAAGATATAAAAGACATCCATCAGAAAGGAAAGGAGACACAGGAAAAAAAACAAAAAGGAATAACTCAAATTGTTTCTGTTTGCAGGTAATGTGATCTCACATATAGAAAGCCCTACAGATACCACCAAAAAACTGTTATAACTAATAAGAAAATTCAGTAAATTTGTAGGATACCAAATAAGTATGTAAAAGTTAGTTGTATTTCAATACATAACTACAATCTACCTGGAAGAAAAATTAAGAAAATAATATAATTTACAATAACATCAAAAAGAATAAAGTACTTAGAAAAATATCAGCTGAGGAGTGGAAAGATCTCTACATTAATAACTACAAGCCATTAATTGAAGAAGACAGAAATAAAAGGAAAGATATTCCATTTCCTGGCTTGGAAGAATATTTACAGGAAATAAGTCTATATCTATAGATTCAATAAATTTCCTATCAAAATTCCATTGGAATTCTTCACAGAAATATTTTAAAAATCCAAGAATTTATACGGAACTACAAACAACTTCAAATAACTAAAGTGATCTTGACCAAGAAGAACAAAGCTGGAGGCATCATACTTCCTGATTTTAAACTATATGATGAAGTTAAAGTAATTAAATAGTATGGTAATGACATAAAAAACAGGGACACATACCTTTGATATAAAACAGCCCTCATATAAACTCAAACATGCATGGCCAACTAATTTTTGGCAAGAATACTAAGAACTCTCAATGTGGGAAGGATAGTGTCTTTGATAATTGGTGTTGGAGCCAATAGAATTAGACAAAACAAGAGAATAAATGGCATCCAGATGAGTGCAGAAGAGGTCAAACTCTCCCTTTTTGCTGATGATACAATTTTATACTTAGAGAACCCTAAAGACTCAACTACTAGACTCCTGGAAGTCATCAAAAAATACAGTAATGTCTCAGGATATAAAATCAATGTCCATAAGT
>CAUYON010074787.1:0-54886 GCA_963573935.1 Arctocebus calabarensis | reverse complement strand
CCTCAGAATGGGAGAAAATATTTGCAGGTTATGCCTCAGACAAAGGTTTAATAACCAAAATACACAGAGAACTTAAGCGTATTGGCAACAAAAGGGTAAGTGATCCCATCTCAGGTTGGGAAAAGGACTTGAAGAGAAACTTCTCTAAAGACGACAGGCGCATGGCCTACAGACACATGAAGAAATGCTCATCATCCTTAATGATCAGAGAAATGCAAATCAAAACTACTTTGAGATACCATCTAACCCCAATAAGATTAGCCCACATAACAAAATCCCCAAACCAGAGATGTTGGCGTGGATGTGGAGAAAGGGGAACACTTCTACACTGTTGGTGGGAATGCAAACTAGTTATCCAAGTTTTGTTTCTCAGAATTTTGTGGAGTGCATATCAATATGTTTTAAAAGAATGCTGTGACAGTCCACACTCACGCCAGCTATATGAAAGCATCGTTTTCTCGTGTCGGTCTCTATTGAGAGGGACTTCAACTTCCGTTTTGTTGAGAACAAGGTACCGTCTCTAACCCACTTTACTGCTACAACTCTACATTTCCACATTAGAAAACAGCTTGCTTAAATTACATATGTAAAAATCCAAACAGGTTTGCATGCCTTTCCCTAGATATCTTTCCCTTGTCTTGAATTTCACTGAAGTAATGAAAAGTGCTAATAGGAGAAGGGATAGTTTTGATTTGGGTTCTAATTTCATATCATCTTCAATGGGACAAAACTACTGTGTATAGTTTCTCCTGTAAATAAGCACTACGTGAAATGGTCTCTTTACACAACTACCCCATTGCAGTCCACAAATAATCTCAGCATTTTATGCCAGCAAAAAAGCCTATTCTGTTCTCGTCTGATAGGCTTTGTTTACTACGAGAACTGGAATAAGCAGTGTTGAGACAGAATTGTGCAATTAACCGTAACTAAAGTCATCAACTCACAGAAACATCAACTCACAGAGTGTCTAAGTGCACTGCAATAAATAAAAACAGAAATTTTTTTAAAAATATACATTTGATTAGTGTGGGAATGACTGATTTGCCAGACATCTTTGTAGGGCTACTACTGAAATAGGCTCTTTCCCACCTCATGGCCTCTACACTCTCGGAAACGGCGGCTGGAATGCCTTTCCCCCAGACACTTTCAGGTCTGGGCTTCTTAATCCCACACTCACCTCTTTGAAGTGTTTCTGGCCATGTGACAGCCCCCTCAGTCTTTCAGTGTTATTTAACCTATTTTTATCTTTTTTCTGCATGATATTTTGTTTCATCAGATAGATTACCTATTAAATGAACAGTCTGCTGTCTCCCTACCCCCTTAGATATTGTATCTATGACCTTAAAGAATAGCCTTGAGTTTAAGATTATGCATTACCTTGAATAGCTAATAATACACAATAATCACTTAGCAACATTAATGAGTGGATCATTATTGAGGGAATCACTCAGCGTTAATAGTAATGATATATTTAACAAATACACAAATACATTTTAACTACATTTGATATACACTTTCACATGTTAATTCTCATAAAACATTATTTATCAACTTTATGGTCATATTCAGTTCCTCAACATGAATAAGAAATAGCATATCTTAGTTTCTACATTGACACATCTCCCTGAATGCCAAAAGCAAATATCTTTAGCAGGGAGTCTCTAAACAGTATAAAAATGCTTTACAAGTCAAGATTGAGTGTTATTACTATTTTCATAGTAAATCCAGAATGCCTGTTTTCTGATGAAATTAATTCCTCTAGGTTTACTCTGGTCTTTGGTTACAAAGACGGTAGCTTCCACTCTGATACGCATCTCTATTATGCCAGCTTCAATGTGTTTCATGGTCCTGACTAATGTCTATAAATTTTGTCATATGTCTCTTTTATCATTTTCATTAGTGTTTTGCTCTAGTTGAATTGGCTTTGATAAAATTTATATTACATATCCTCACCAACCCAATTTTCTTTCAGCTGTTCCATTTAGAATGCTCCTTCACACACAATTGCTACCATACCCCGGTGCACTGGAAAGCCAATATCTTTGTAAAATATACTTTAGTTATGATTCTGACAGAGATTAGCACTTGACAACTTGACAAGTTGGGAAGTTTTATTCCTACTGATAGGTACGTACGGCTCAGCCACGTCATTTTAGTAAGTTGCTCCAAGTGTTCTATGGAACATTTGCTCTTCTGGGAGACGTGAGAAGTAGTCTAAGAAAAGTAAAATAATTCTATCATAATTTCTAAAAGCTAAGTTTGAAAATGTACTTTTGTAATGTCTGTATTAAGTAACGCAATACAGATAATAAATCATTCAACCGACATTAACTATACATATATTCCATGATATGCTTTCAGCTAAGAATAGGGTACGGGTGTTGGTAGCACTTCTGGATAAGTTACTAAGTCTTAGACACTGTGCTAAGAACTTCATATAAATTATGTTTTATAGTTGGTGCTACAGCCTTAGGCGGCAGGGATTACTTTATTATTTCCATTTTACAGAAGAGGAAACTCAGGGACAACAAGGTTAAAAATTTTGCCAGGGTCTCTCAGCTGATTAGAGACTGTGAGTAACAGAACCACTGCAGTTAGTGACTGTCAGGCAGATAAACACACAGATCTGTCTGTCCTTTCTCATAATTACACATTCGAGGGGCCAATTGGACTAGCTCTGGGTGTTCAAGACATGAGGAAATGAGGAAGAGAGAGACTTTACTTACATTTTCACTGTCATATTGCCCAACCTGGCTATGGAAGTATTGGGCAGGAAAATGCACTAAACAAATCCGGTTGAACTGGTAAAATGAGTATGGAATCTTAGAAAACTTTTAAAACCTTCAAATTATGAAACCTTGAGAATTCTCCTGAAGAAATGTATACAATTCAAATGTAGGTAGGTCTGAGAATAGTTGCTCTAAGCCTTATTATATTTTTAACCTACTGTATATAAAAGAACACAGCAATCCTTCTAAGTAGGAAGACTTAGGTGTCAAAGTCCAATTTACTGAGACTAAATAGGAAAAAATAACAAAATAATGAAATCAAAAATATACCCTACCAATGCCATAATCCTGCATTTTTATTTTAAGGATGTAGTAGCAGTTGGTATATGTAAAGAGATGAAATTGAATGTTGAGCATTACATTGTAATTACTTTATGAGTATAATAAGAATTTACCATAATGTTCATTAGCTGAGATGTTAAAATATGGTAAAGGAGAAAAAATGTATTATCAACACATACTTGTCCATCAACTATTATACGGAGAATGTGTTTAGCCTTTGTGGGGGTTTTATTATTATTATGCAATTTCTGTTTATTTTATATAAAATGGATTTGAGAGGTCATTTAACTTATTGAGGCCAGAGAGTTAAGGTTGGGGACTTTGTGGAGAAAAGAATAGATCCAGGAAATCAGTTTCTGTGAGACCATGGGAAATGCTAATGACTTCATATGCCAAGGGAATGCTTTAAAGTTGGGATTTGGAAAAGAATAAGGAAAGAATTTTTCTTATTATACTTACTTCAAAGTGTAGTTGAACATTCTCTGCTTTAACTGTGAGGTAGATTTTGGCACTTTAAAAGCTAACAGCATCTTACCTTTGTCTCGAAATGGGTTGTTTCTCAGAATCAACAAATTCTTAAAAATCTGATGCCTGGGCTCTCCCTGCAGAGTGAGATTTAATTGGTACAGGATGGGATTCAGGCCTGAGCACCCGTATCTTTTTTAAAGCTCCCCAGGCAATTTCAGTGTGCAGCCACTCTTGATAAAACCTAATCCAAGTCTGTAGAGCAAATTAAATTGAGGATGGCCGTAGTTGGAAAGAGTTAATATTCAAACAACAGTGTCCTTTTGTCCCATCTGCGTTTCTTGTCAACTTTCCATTCCAGTAAATACCTAGAGTGTTAATATGGAAAGAAATTGCTTCTTGTTCCCAATGAATCTCTAATGAGATGGCTCAAAATTGAAAACCTTAGGGTGTTTCTAGGAAGAGAGAATAAAATGTATTGTTTTAGAAATTGTTCACCAAATACTGCCTTTTAGACACTTTGGGAGCCTATTTTTATAAAAGAAGTTTCTGATTTGGAGTGGGAGGGCAGCTGAAAATAGATTACACTTACAGATGAGTTTGTCAGAGGCGAGAGAGGAGTCCCCAGTGATTCTGTCAATGTGGGAAAATGGAACCATCCTCTCAGTGGAAGGAAAGTAGTGTTCTTATGCAAAATAATGGTGCATTTCCCAGTAATTTGATGGACCACAAAGCAAGTGTAAATGACAGTTTAATTTTCTACAGTTATGCCATGAATTCTATCACACTCTTTCATGTACGGATGTATATTATTAGTTTTCTTAGGTTTATGCATTAAATCGATAAGAATGCCTGTCTAAAACTCATGTTCATCCTGTGTGCTAGCTATCTAATACTGCTATAAAAGAAACTATTTAATTACTGAAAATAATTCATTTTATCCTACTTTTGGTCAATACAAACAAGTAACATATGTGAACTTCAAGAGATTATATTGTACAAATTTAAAATATAACTTTATCTCTAGAAAAGATTATAGTGGTAAAAAATTATTTAGAAATACATCTAGGTTATCTCAATAGCTGCTATACTTATAATAGTCTGTATTTTTAATCTTTCCATATATAAAAGAGTAGCTATCTGATGATTAAGATAAAGTTTATGATTTATTATATCTGCTAAAATAAATTGAAAAAAAGGAGAAACATAATTATCTTTGAAATTCCTGCCTAAAAGTAGAAATGCGGAAGAGAAGACTATTTTAATCTTAAATATACATATTGATTTTACTTTGATTTAAAAATGTATAAGAGGGCGGCACCTGTGGCTCAGCGAGTAGGACACCAGCCCCGTATACTGAAGGTGGCGGGTTCAAACCCGGCCTCTGCCAAACTGCAAAGCAGAAAAATTGTGGCTGGCGCCCCTAGTCCCAGCTACTCGGGGAGGCTGAGGCAAGGGAATTGCCTAAGCCCAGAAGGTGGAGGTTGCTGTGAGCTGTGTGACACCACAGCACTTTACAGAGAGCGATAAAATGAGACTGTCCCTACCAAAAAAAAAAAAAAAAAATATTAGAAAGGAAATTCTATATCATTCATTCAGTTACACTGCAGTAGGTCTGTAAGATTGGGCCTTGAGAGCTGTTAGGGCTGTTCCCCTCCTTCAACTCACAAGCCTTAGCTCAGCAGACCCCCAACACTTTGCCAAACTCTGCCCTATTTCAGTGATATGTAGTCTGTGGGGTTATGGAAGGCTTTCAAAGGAGAAAACATAATTTATTCTCTCTATTTTTATGATGTCATTTTAAATTAAAGGTTAAATAAATTATCTTGAGCCAAATATCATTATATTACATCAACCTTGCTAATAGGAGGTCATGACTCAAGTGGTTCTGATTATTAACACGATACCCCTTCCTTGGGAATACAACATAAGAGTTTTATAATTGTTGTGCCTTGAGTATTCATTAAACCAGGCTCACTACTGAAGAACATATTAGTGAGAATGTCTAGAGACTTGAAACCTATAGGGGAAATTATATCAGTAAGGGCCAGACATATAATACTGCTAATTTAGGCTGAAAACTTTATAAAACATATTTCTAGACAATTTATCATAGCTTAAAGCAAATGTGATGCATGTAATTTTCACTATTATTGAGAATAAATACTTCTACAAAAATGAAGGATTTTCTTGACTGGTTTTGAGTATTGTATAGAATTAAGTGAAATGATTATAACCTTATGTAGCCTGGTTAAAAGTGATGTAAGGGCCTTCTCACCCCTTTTTATTTTCATTATGTCCACATCACATGTTTGAAGCAATAGTGCAGATTATCCATAAGGAAGTACAAGCACAAAGGGATGGGAAAACAATCATTAAACTGCAATAAAAAATGCAATGTATAAATGAAATAACTCTTCAAACATATATTAACAGTCAGTACCACTGCTGATAAATAATTTTGGATTTTAGTAAACATATTAAGTACTGTGTGGAAATCAGAAAGAATACATTTTATAGGTAATTATTATTCATGTTCAGTTAATGGTATTATGGTATAATTAGTGTCCATTACAGTTCTTAAATTAATATATTTTAAAATTAAAGGGGTTATTTAAGACAGAAGACTGAAACATTTCTGTACTGGCTATGGTTTAAAATAACCCCAATTTTCTAATGTCTTTGTCTCTAATGGAAGCTCTTATTAAAAAGAAAGTGGGGTATAATTTTAACTAGAGATGCCTGTCAACAGTCAGAAAAACTCTGGATTAAAACAAGTATTCGATAAATAATTTCATAAGGGCCCTTGGATTTTCAAGTCATGAAGTACTCTTATTTACGTAAATTGTAGATGGCAAAAGTACATAGTGCTTGTGAGTTGCCGGAAAGGATAGAGCCAATTACATCATAAGGACAGTGTGTATCACAGAATACACATGGCAAAATATGAATGGTTCTGTCCATTTAAAAAACAAAAGGAAAAGAGGCATTCAATGTACTTTGAGTAGTAGTTTCAAAAAATAATAATAAATGCTAAATACAGAACCTTTTCTTCAAGTGCAGTTCGATGCAAAACCTCATCGTAAACAAAGTATAAAAGCAGGGATGATTAAAACAGGGCAAGTGTCTTGGAAACTAGCCCAGAATCTTAGGAGAACCTCCAGAGACCTCAAGCATTCAGCAGAACACATGTGCATTTTAAATTATACAATGTTCAAACCAATAAAACGTAAAACATTTATCTAGTCTCATTCTTTTATTATACAAATTAGCCATTAAAGTTCATTAGATTTTTTGTCTGTCCATGAGAAGTAGTTAGAAACTGTCTTTTGAAGTGCCATCAAAGGTATTAAACCCATTGTCTTCTTCAAGTTTTGTTCAATTGGTCTCTATTTTGATAGCAAATGGTGTTTAAGTGGAGTTTTAGATGAATGGATAAAAATAAGTCATTCTTCATTTCTTAAAGAATGGCTTGAAGTTAATCATGCCTCAAAATATGAATCCCCCTTACTTCCAGATACAATTTAGAAATTGTGTGAATGAGGGTTTCACAGGCTACTAATTGAATGTTAACATTTCTAGACTTGATTGCACTAAGATTTTAGCAAGTTTGGTGATTGAAAGTTAAGCAAATTTACAAATTCAAAACACTCATTTCATACCTGGTACTTTTGGGTACCCATGCCCACTTGGGTTATAAAAGTACTTTTTAGATCATTTATAGAAGGATATGTTTTATTTCAAATTAATATGAGGGCACAAATTTTTAGGTTACATGATTCTCACTTCCAGTATAAAATTCCAGTTGTAAAAGAGCCCCTCACCCAGGGCACGTTCTACACCCTAAGATGTGTTCACCGTAGGTGAGATCTCTCCACAGGCCCTCCCTCTACAGAAGGTATTTTTGAAGTGAATGTCTTTGGAAAAAACCTGCTTAGAATTTACTCCATTCTAATGCCATGGAAAGGAGGTGGGTTAAATTACCTGTCTGTTCTGGTCAGCCTGTGAGGGGACCCATTAGAGATCTTATATGTGTCTTCTAGGGCAAAGAGAGACACAGTAAAATGTGCAGAGTATACGGAGAGAGATGGGCAAAAGAACTTGGCTGCTAAATTCTGTTCTTTTTAGTTTCTGGATTTCATCTTAGAGACGAGTGCACCTGTACCTATGTGTGTACACCGACCGGATTTGGAATATGCAGAAGAGATGCTTTGTGAGAGACAGGGATTGATTTAGACTGTATCCTGAGCAAAGAAAACTGACCAGACAGAAGCTGGAGCGAGACCATCGGATCCCAAGGGGTTAGCAAGTGGACAATCAGGTACTTGAAACATTGCTGCAAGTGAAGAGAGAGGTCCCCAAATAAGAGATCTCCCCATTCCAGGAAGCACAGAACTCTTTTAGGACATTACTAATTAGATAAGATTTGAGTTCTTTTTACCTTCCCACCCCTAATCCCAATTTTTTATCCACTGGGGAAATGGGAAAGAGAAGAAATTTCACCACTAAACAAGTTGAGTGAAACAGTGAGAGAAAATTAATTTGCTGTTATTATAAAATTTGACTCAGAATCCTGCTTTTCTGTTTTTGTTTGTTTTGGTTTTTGCAGCAAGAGCAAAGGCATTTTGCTGCCCCAAGCCAAGAGAACTTACAGCTAACTCTTCAAACTTGAACTCCCACATGGCTTACACACTAGGATTTTTAGAGGGATGGGTATATTCTAGGGAAGCAGAAGTTGTAAGCAAAATGTAAATCAATACGTGGAAGTTATACATTGGTTGGCCTCTGGCTGCAGTTCTCTCCAGGTCTTTCAGAAAGAAATTTAGAAAAAAAGAAGGGTGGTCAGAATTCAGTCCTCAGTTGCGCCTTATTTGAAGTCTACGGCATCTGGTAGGAGTTTCTGAAAAACAACTTAAGCACATACGTTAGGATGTTATCTTTTAGTTTCTGTAGGGAAGCAAAATGCCTATGATTCTGGCTTCCTTGAGAGACTGTTGTTACTGTCTCCTTGCATATCAGGTTGCTCATTTACTTTTCTATAAATTCCAATGTATTGGAGAAGTACAAGTGTTTTTGTTACATGGACACCATGTACTTCGATAATGCTTAAATGGGGGCTCTGAGTGCACCTGGTCAATATGCACCAGAGAATTGTTCTTTATAGCCAGTAGATAAGGTTTTGCCCCTCATCCCTCACAATCTCCCCTTTCTTGGTTTCCAGTGTCTCTTGTATCTAGTGTTTTGGTTATCAGTGTAAGAATTCGCCACTGGTCTGACAACACACAGTTGGAAACAGAATTAAACATGTACTTCTAGCTTGAATGTAAATCTTCCCCGTCCTTTTGCATGAACACAATTCTCTGTATGCATGTATTTGTTTAAGATAGCCTGGTGCATGCAGCAGGTTAGGAGAATGGACTAGAACAAGTGTGCTGAAGGTCAAGTTCTGGCTGTACCATTTACCAGCGATTTGACCTCCAGCAATTTAGTTAACTTCTTGTTGTTTTAATTTGCTTATCTATGAAATGGGTGTATGAGTAGTATGTCCCCTGTAGGGTTCTTTGGAGAAATGAATGAGTTGAATAATCCCCAGCATATGTAAAGTTCCACAAAATCATTTATTGTTGCTAATAAATTAGCAATTAGTTATAAATGAGAAGAAGCTGGATATCTTGATACTGACAATGTAAGATCAAAGGTCATGAATATTCACACACAGTATTTATTAGATACTGTCAAAACTACCGTCTAAAAGTCTTTTTCAAATAATTCTCTCTGGGTTTAAAGGAAAAGCTATTTATAAACAGAGGTCATTGGAAAGGAAACATCAGGAGGCCCCGTTAGCAATACATAATAGTTTAGAGAGTCAGCTGCTTTGAAAGTTATCTGGGAGAAATATACAGAGCAGGTGGACGACATGACCTGTTTGCCCTATGAAAATTGGTATTTGAAATGACCTGATTCCCAACCTGAGAATTTTCAAAGTGACAAATTATGCTCATTTGGCTTCTAATGATGTTCTGATTATAGGCTATAAGACCAATGATGGATTTCCTTGACTTAATGTTCTCTAATTCTGCTGTGACCTTTCCATATTCAATCATGTAACAATGTTTTCAAAAACACTAAAAGTTTCCTAATTATATATGCAACTGTATATTTATTTTCTTAGGATAAACTTACATGCCAGCCTTTTTGTATGTGTGTTAATTCTTAAGAGATGAATATACTTCAAAAATTGTGACAAAATGTTTAAGTGTTCCCTGATTTCTCTTATTTTTGTAGCATTCATAAGACTCTGCATGAACAGATAGGCCGGTAGGAGAGATACTGGCAATTATTTGTTTTCATTAATTTAGTTTATTAACTTATTCTACATATTCTAATTATTTATTGAGTTTACTGTGCAGCACGGAATAAAGCCGGACACTGGTGATACACATGGGAGTAAGACAGATAAGGTCACTGTCCTTGTGATACTTACAAGGTAACGGGAGAAATGGGTCGTCAATAATCTTATACTTTGGACTTGATAGCATAAGGAGGGAAGGGGTCAGATCACCTGGAGAGAATGAGCAGGAGAGAGGGGAGCTAATGTAGGCAGAGGGAAAGCCTCAAATGAAGATGAGAAAGAGAAGCAATTAAAGTGGGATGAAATCGTAAGAGGGTTCCAAAACTAAGAGTACAAGGGACTCGGTCTAAAGAAGATGGTGGTAATGTCCAGGTATGATGGAGAAACATGGAAGTTATTGGAACCTCGACAGAGCCTGTTCATGGCAATGCTGGGGATCAAAACCAAGCCGGAAGTGGATTTAGGAGTGAATGAAAAAAAGAGAAGAGGCAGTGTAAACAAACATCACTTACAAAAATTTGGCTGAGCAAGCAGAGAATTGTGAAGTGTTCTGGAGGAGAATGACAACTGAAGGGATAGTTTTCAACCTGGAAGATAGGCAGCAGTGAGAGGATGTTCCCTAAAGGGCTGAGATAGATGATAAAGGGAAGACACACGGAGTGAGTAAGTCATGGTTCTAGCCTTTCAATATGAAAGTACAGGTTGAAATCAGCAATATAAATCCAATAACTATTACGTGTAAGAAGAGATTGAAAGACATCTCATTGTCCAGAGCACCGACATCGGAGTTTCATCGGCATGTGCTAGTGTCACAAGTGTAGTGGGACAGAGTGGGACAGAGTGGGACAGAGTGAGACAGAGTGGGACAGCAGACAGTGCCACACAGCTTCAGGAAAACACAAGAAATGTTTAACACACCTATAAATGATGGGCTATGCTTTTTTCTTCTTCAGATTAAACTTTCTATATAAAATACTTACCTTTGAATTAAACAGATGTGATCTTAAACCAAAGCTTCTGTTTTTGATAATGAAAGTTAACTAAAATATTGATTTTATCCCCTTCTCTTTCTTTATCTCCGTTTATCCTAATGGAAATATCTCTTTACCCATCATGACTCGGTGAATGTGTCTCCATAATAAACTCAGATTCCAAATTGAATGAATGTATATATTTCCAATATACAAGGCTGATATTTTATTAGTTTTTCCCACCTTAATAATGAAAATTTCCTATAGATATTGACCTGTTCATGTCATGTTAAGAGGCAAAAAAGGCAAAGATTTTTGCTGATTTGTAGCAGAAAAGCTAAATGCAGCCTGTCCTTGGAGTAATTCTAGCCATAATAATGAAAAAAATATGAAATCACAAAGAACAGTGAGTTTTCATTTTCATGACAAATAGTATCACAATTCTATTTAAAAGTTGACCATACTGATATTCTTCACTATTATTTCAACTGTAAGGGGAAATATGATTGTTACAATTAAATATTGACATTGAACTTAAAACATTTTTGCTAATATTGGTGGTACTTCTTTACTGAAATATATGTAACTGGTGCTGTGTTTCATTTTCTTATAAATAGACCAAAAACAAGCCAAGCATGGTGTCCCATGCCTGTAATCCTAGTACTCTGGAAGGCTGAGGCTGGAGGATCCCTTTAGCTCAGGAGTTCAAGACCAGGCTGAGCAAGAGTGAGACTTTATCTCTACTAAAAAGTGAAAAAAAAGAAAAAATCCATGGGTTATGGTGGGCACTTATTTTCCCAGCTACTGTGGAGGCTGAGACAGGAGGACCGTTACACCCAGGAATTTAAGGTTCCTCTGAGTTAGGCTGGGGCAACAGAGTAAGAATCTGTCTCTACATAAAAAAAAAAAAATAAATATATAGAACAAAACCATTAAAATTTTCCAAAATAAAACAAAAAAGATAAAGAATAAGAATATGATACTAAAAGCAGTCTACATTTAAATTGAGAGAGTTTTCTAATATATAATTTAGATCTTTCATAGGACAAATTCAACTGACATGAATGAGCAGTTCTAATTTCTCTTTTATGAAAACCATTTTGCAATTAGTATATGCCTTTTCATTTCTTCATATTTTGCTTTTCATAGTGATCATTTCTTTAATTCTTTATCAGAAAGGCAATCTAGGTTAAAGTGACTTTTAAAAATGAGAGGAGATACATAAATGAGTTTCTGATAATATTCTAAGACTTCACTTCACTCTTTATATATATTAATTTATTTAATTCTCACAATGGGTAAGCAAATTTCTTATTACAAAGAAAACTGAGATAAACACAAAATTTTACTAGTCTAGATGGTTTATCCAGTAAGGGGCAAACTAAATATGATCTTAGTTATTCCGTCGTAAACTTAAGTGTTTTCTGCAGAATCCAATAGCAGTGGTAAATCTTACTAGTAGCCGTGGTATTGCAAATTTAAAGAATTAAAATAAGAAAGACATATATGGTAAATCCCATAACATATTTGTCTTTTTAATTATAAATATGTAATTGTCAAATAGAAGGTTGTATACTTTCAAGGTGTACAATGTGATGATGATTTGATATGTATATATTTACATTGTGTAATGATTCCTGCAATATAATGAACACATCTGTCACCCCCCTCCCTGTTGCACATTGGATCCCTGGAACTTATTCAGTTTGTACCTGAAAATTTGTAACATTTGAACATCATTTCCCCCATTTCCTCTATGCAGAGCGCCTGGCAATCATCAATTTACTTTCTGCTTGTGTGAGGTTAAGATTTGTAAATTCTACATAGAGGTGTAGATTGCAAATATAAAGTCCTTATCTTTCTCTGTGTCCAGTTTCATGGATGTAACTGGTGATAAAGATAAGGGTAGCAGTGAGTTTAGGATGAAGGAATTAGTGTAGCAACCACTGAGGTCATCGGAAGGGAGGAAGTTAATGAACATATGCATTTATTTGTATTGGTCTATTTCAGTAGACAAACAAATGCTACTTTAAAAGAAATAAGTGCAAGTAATTATGTAAAATTGTAAAAATGTAGGAAATATAACACTCAACAGTCTCCTTACCTATGGAATTAAAGAAAAAAATAAATTTGAATTTAAAATACACTATGTGTATGCCTTGCAGTAAAATTCTGCCCCCCTCAAAAAAAAAGAATTGGACTATTTATCTTATTCTTAAAGTTCTACACAGAAGTACACACATCAGAACATACATTTAGTAAAAACCAGATCCAAAAGATGAGTGAATGTGAGCTTTTTTTTCTTTTCAAAATCACTGTTTTTATTTTTGCTTCTCTTATGACATGGGATCTGTTGCAAATCTTTCCAAGGCCATAAAACTTTTAAAATTCACATTAATAAACAGTGTTTTGTAGGATAAGCAAAAAAAAAAAAATCTAAAAGACATTTTCTATTTTATGGGAAATGATAAGAAAATGACTAAAAACGACTGATGTGCTCATGGTAAACTGGTTCTTGAGCAGTATTTTGACAGCATTAGCAACACTGCAGGTTTTATTATTGTTGCTAAATGCACAACTCACAGTGTGCAGAGGAAACAGATGCCAGTACTATTTTCTCTATTTTGAACATTTAAAAGTGCCAAATCAGGAGGTAAGCGACTGAATGTTAAACAAGACTGTGATCTACACTTACCTTAAGTAGTTCTGGTGGATGGAGATGTTAGGATGGGGTTGATTCATATCTGAGTTTAAACAATTAAAATATCTAGAAACATATTTTATATTCTCCATATACTTAAGCTGGTTCAGAATGTGAAGGTATTGTGAACCTACTTTATCTAAATTGTAAGCAAAACCCCTTTGGCATGCTTCAGATGCTATAGTGTAAAAGTAGAATGGGGAAGCATCACTAGTTCCCACATTAAGAAAAAGGCTGCTAAAAAAAAAAGAAAAAAAAAAGAAAAAGGCTCTGTTCCGGGTGCGGTAGCTCACGCCTGTAGTCCCAGCATGCCAGGAAGCCAACACAGGGGAACTGCTGGAGACCAGTCTAAGCAAGAGTGAATCCATCTCTTTACTAAAAAATGGAAAATTTAGCTGGGGCATTGCAAGTGCCTATAATCCTAGCTCCTCAGGAGGTTGAAGCAAGGGGATGGCTTGAACGCAAGATTTTGAGGTTACTGTGAGTGATGATGATGCCACAGGACTCTCTATCAGGGTAGAAAAAAAAAAAGACACTTCTTGTTCCTGTTGCTGGAAATTCAAAATCAGCTGTCAGCACTTTAGGGGTTGTTTCAATTCAGAGAGGCCATCTAGCCTGCAGTCATGTAGTTACAACCCACATCTGAGCATGAGATTCCCGGGTGAGCCGTTTCACCTCCATAGCCCCCTATGAGAACAGCTGAACCCAGAAGGCCCCCAGTTGCCATCACCGCTGAACTTTACCTTCTCTCTAATTCTCCCTTCTTACCTTCCTTTCCATAGGGGTTGACTCTTGAGCATTAAATTTCTCCTGGAGTACACTACACAGAGAATGTGTATTGTGACAGAAGGTATTTGGAGCTCATAACAAATTTAGCATCTAGGGTCACATGATCAACTTCCACAGGAGCCAACTGAGCAAGTAGTTGAGTGAGTCAGAAGTACAATATACTAGTGTGGCAGCGGTATGGGGGAGGCCACAAGTTGAAGAGTATATACTTTCTATAGAAAAACAAAATTCAGCCAAAATAAAATCTTAGGAAGCAAATGTAATATGAATTAGGGCCAAAGGGAAGAATCCCTGTTGGTAAATCTTCAAAGAATAAAATCAGGTGTGAAGAGGAATAGAAATAAAGCAATGCTCAGGCTTTCAAATTTCAGATTCTGAATACCATTGAACATTTTCTAACTACTAACAGAACAAGATGGCGCAAGGTCTAATGCATGTTATATACACACTTTTTAATATGAGTAATAAGCTTTGCCAATTCCCTTCCATCTCTATGGTTGAAGTTGGCAGGATGGAGACGACCAGAGAAACTCTCAGTACGAACTCAGGAGTTTGCCAGGAAACTGAGGGGTGTGGAAGGGAAGCTCCTGAACACAGTCAACATGGAACTGAAATGTCACTTGGGAAAGCACTGGTAACAAACGACTAAGTACGAGCGCTGCCTCAACTATTGCTCTCTCTGAGTAGGGATATAATTGATGCTGTTTTTATTTTGTCTTCTCTGCTGTTCAATTATGTTACTTCCTGGCCAACCACAATGGCTTATACCATCATCTTAGGATTGGGGGAGGCAAAGATGGGGGATTGCTTGAGGTTAAGAATTTTAAGCCAGCCTGAGCAAGAGCAAGACTTTGTTTTTACTAAAAACAGAAAAAAAAAAAATTAGCCAGACATGGTGGGGGGCACTTGCAGTTTCAGATACTGAGGCAAGAGAATAGTGGGAGCCCAAGTTTGATGTTGCTGTGAGCCGGACTAATGCCATGGCAGACTTGCCTGGACAATGGAGAGAGACTCTGTCTTTAAAAACATAAATAAATAACTTCCTACTTTATGTAGTTCATATCATACTTATAGACGATCATGCAAATCAAAGTATGTGAAAAAAGTTCTGTGTATATATTTACATATACATAAGTATTAATTTTTCAGAGTTATAAAATTTTCCCATCTTCCCAAAGAGAATCTACCATATATATTCATTTAGAAGTCTGTCCTCTTTCAATTTTAATATGTTAAATGGATTCAATCTAGTTCAGTGCAATCAAAGTTAATATAAGTTTCTCTTTTACATTTGCTGTAAGTTACATTAATCATAGAGAATACAATGGAGACCATGTTCTTTCAGTTTGGCCAGAATGTATTTTACTGGAAAGAAAAATGATATCAAAAACACATTGAATTAGCAGTTTCTTACCTTGAAGAGAGAATGACTTTATAGAAAAATGAATTAAAATACTTTGGAAGTTGAACAGAAAACTGCTGATTCATTTAATAAAATCAAATGTTGGCCCTCCAAGGTTAGCAGTGGAAGTGGAATCATTTTTAATCCTCTTACTCCTGTCCTCAATATTCACTTTCTTCTCAAGGTATGTTAATAATAAACACTGGTATAAAGATGTGGGAGAGTAAAAAACTCAAGTGAGTTCTCCAAGACTCCTGCCTCATACAGCTATAAATTTCTCTGTGCTGTGCTCTGTGTTACAGACCATACACTCCCCAAACCTATAGCAGAGAGCCCTGCACATAATGGATACTGAATACACAATTTCTCAATGGATATAAATGTCACAGAGGAGAATGGAACATTAAAAAGAATTTTCACCATCATCTCAGAGAAAAATTAATGTAACTATAGGAAATTAACTCTCCCTACCAAGGATCTGAGTAGTTTGGTGAGGCTCAATCTGAGGTCTCCAATAGGTAAGGTTACGTCCTGGTTATCTGGCACTATCCTTCCAGAATAAATAAAAATTTCCTTCTTTAAGACTTAAACATAGCCCAGATTGGATGCATTATATAATTCTCCCATAATATAATGATATACCCTTCCTCATTTATAGTTTGTAGTAAGGATCAGTCTCCCTTCACTGCCAAGGAACATCTAATGAGTTCAGAATTTTCATCCTGGCCCAGGAGTGCCAGGCATGGAGAGGGATAGGAATTCACACCTGTTCCCGTCTTAGCCCACTCTTCAATTCTGATTACCTAGCAGAAGATCCTCTTCCTTTGAAAATGAATAGTGACCTCATTCAGATACTAGATCTGACAAACTTGGAGTGGCTTTATTGATGACCTTAACAGAAAACAAAAGAATAACAAAGTAAGATTCATAGCTTCAAAGGGATACATATATACCACTTCATCAATCATTTTTAGTACAATAGAATAAAGTCTATTTCAGATAGTTTATAAAAGCTTTATTACTTGAGTTTCATTGTCCTGTTATATAACTGGCTGAAATTCCCACACAATGATTATGTATGTGAGCTTTTCATGTCATATATTGGGTTTTTATTTGTCAAAATGATTCATAGTTATGGCCTGGTCCTTTGAATACAATATAGCATTAATATAGTGGTTTATACCCTATAATTAATGATAATTGAAAAAAGAGACTAAAACTCTAAGGTAATTCACAAGCTCCTAATTATATTCCTTTATATGTGAATTCAAGATAATTTTTTGCCACTCCATTAAGACTTCACCCAAATTGTGAGGGGTTTCAAAAAAGAACACATCTCAATGTTTTTATATTCACAAAGATGCAGCCCTAAAAGGGAAGAAAAGAGAAAAACAAACCAAGTTAAAGTTGTGATTGGACTAACTCAGCTGACAGGTCCAATAACTGTCCCCATAAAATCCAGGCTTGACCCCTAGTGACAGTGCCATGAAAGCGTAAGTGAAAATGCATCTTGAAAAATGGCACTTACTTTGGATGACAATGGAATGGACTTGCGTTGGTGGCAGCACTTACTTTTACCAGGAAATCCTCCATGAGGGTTCTCAGAAGTAGCGTTATGGAGTTGATCAACCCTCGGGAACGAGTTCTGAGAATTCTAAATGAGACACCCCCATATAAGAAGGAAAAGGTAAATCTTCTTTGCCTTTTATTAGTTGTTTTCTCTACCTACTATTTTCCCAATTTTAGGAAATAAGACAGAAACCAATAGGTGGCCAGATAAAACTGTCAGGGACAGTATGTAAAACCTTAAAACTTATTGCCCACCACAGAACATGACCTGAGAGACACAGAAAATGCTGATTACCTTTTAAACTGTGTCTTGCTGCTTAACTTACTGTGATGCTATTCTGTTTATCAGGGAATGAATCAGTTAAATTAGTGACAAGAATCAAAGTATGACGTCTCTAAAAAATCTGCTAATTAATGTGGACCTTTATTTTTTTAAGTGTCGACTTTACCAATAGCATTTTAGTTGAATCTTTGGGAAATAAATTCAGTCTCATAAAGTGTGGCAATTGCACGCGTGCGTGTGCGTTATTTTATCTGTCACTCTCCTAATTCTAGACTGTACATTACTGGGTGCTGTGTGTGTGTCTGTGGATCTTTGTTCTCCACGAATGTATATCAGAGTGTGTTGCAATGAGAGAATTCATTTCTGTGATGTTGAATGTGCATTTTCACTCCCTAAGAAGTTTGGCAGCGGAATACCATAATGAAAGTGAAACATAGTGAAATATTCTCCTGATGTTTCCTAATACTACATGCGCCGATAATGAAACCCATCTCTGTAGGGAAACAACTTTTTCATTTTCATCTCATTCCTTTATCACACATGTGTATAGTTTATTTGAAGAGTTGTTAGGAGATATGGAAAGTAAAACTATGGAATGTGAGCTTAGTCTCTAGGTCAGAGGAATTTGTCCTTGGGCTCCTATGAACGAATTGATACCTAAAGACAAGGTGACCTCTCAAGAGGTTTGTAATTATGCTGTCCCACTTCCTATTTGCAAGGAATGCTTCTAAACAGCAGAGGCAACATCCCCTACGATTCGTAGGTGTATTCCAGAAGCATAAAACAGCAAGTTTACAACCTAAGAATCCCAGCTCAGGTGAACTAAATATGACTCTATAATAAAAAATGACTATGAAATCCTGAAACACTTTAAAGGAAAAAATGATATTGTTGCATAGCAAATTAATGGAAAGAAAAGCATTATCCAGAAGGAAAGAAGTACAAGGCAGAGGCAGAGTAAATATTTACAGGGAGGATATCTCTGATCCTGAAACCACAGTGTCTTTCATTCCAGGTATTTTTAATGCTCATTATTTTAATCTTCCACATGTTTAATAAGATATATCATTTAAAGCAGTGGTCCCAATCCATAGCTGCACATTTGGTTCTTTTAAAGAGATACACTCACTCTGAGATTTCCTGTTTCCCCTGGTCTAGGATAGTAGCTCTCAAAGTGCAGTGTTTGGACCATAACTTCAACATCACCTGAGAACTTGGTAGAAATCTAAATGTTTAGGGTCTTCCCTAGACCCACAGAAAAAAAAGAAAGAAAAACTGCATGAGTCCCCAAAATGTTTTCAGAAAAACCTTCAAGGTGATCTTCATAGATTCTCATTTGAGAATGAGTTTCTATAAAAACTTCATGCAAGTATAATGAAAACTAGTGTTGAAATTCATGTCTTACAACGTCTGCTTGAAAAGAGGAGACAAGATAACATCGTCATTTGGGAAAGTCACGAGGATTCCCAGGCTGGCTTTGGAGCTGTCTTGTCTGGGTTAAAATGTATACTTGGCCACTTAGCAGCTCGATGACTTTATAGAAATTACTTGGTCCATCTGGGCCTCGCTTTACTCCTGTGTAAATGTGGTGATGATCGCATGTACTTCTCTGAGTAGCTGTGTTGATTATCTGGATCAAGGGATGTAAAACATTTAAAATTGTCCACAAATAAATACTCAATAAATGTGAGCTACAGCACTATCAAAAGTTAAACCACAATATTTTACCTCACATGCTTTGATATAGAGAATATCTATTCTGTCTATACTTTCAAAAAGCCAATAAGTTATTTTGAGTAGCTTGAATTAAAAAATAAATAACTCTGAACTTTTAACCTGCATGAGTTAAAATCCCAGAAATAAATGAATATTTTTTATGTAACTGATAAGTTTTTTTTTTTTTTTTTTGAATTGGGTAAGCTGAGGAGAGATACTACATGAAAATGTCTATTTCCTCACCTTTCTGTCAGGGATTTTCAGATACAATTGCTTGCTTCTCCAACCATTATCTTTAATATCAGTTGTTTGTCTTCAATTTCAAAAGTTATTCCAAGTCCAGGAGCCGTGCATGGCTCATGCCTGTGATGCTAGCTTTCTGAGCTGGGTGGATTGCTTGTGCTCAGAAGTTCAAGACAAGCCTGAGCAGGATCAAGACTGGGTCTCTACTAAAAATAGAAAAACTAGGCAGGCATAATGGTTGATGCCTGTATCTCCAGCTACTTGGGAGACTGAGGCAAGAGGATCATTTGAGCCCAAGAATTTGAGGTTGCTGTGAGTCATGAGGATACCACAGGGCACTTTACCCCAGGTGACAGAGTGAGATCATGCCTAAAAAGAGAAAAACAAGAAAAAAAAAAGGATAAAATTTATTCCAACCTGCAATTTTTAACCTAAATTCCAAGAACACCAATAATTTCATGAGTGGACCACTACATGAATATATTTGCTATTTTTAGAACTGTATTTTATTTTACAAATTTAAATTACAGTTTGAGTCAGAGTTATCAGCCAAGTAAGTGCTCGGAACAAAAATTTGAATATTAAAAAAATTAAAACATTAAGGATTTCTGCTTATGAGGCATTTGAATTTTAAATTAATTGTCTTATGCTTTGGTAGGTTCTTTGCTCTCTATTATTTTCTTGCCACTCTTTCTTATTAATGACTAGTTATAGATCTTATTATTTATTTATGCTTCTATAATTCATCAAGGAAATTTGAGAACCATCTATTCTCTATAAGAATATGTATTTTCTGTGAGCACAGAAGACTAAATTGCACAAACTTTTCACACATGGAGTTAATGACATTTATTTTTGCCGGTATGAAGTTCCTTTGGAGTTTTAGTTCATATATATATATATCTAAGAGAGAGGAGATGTCTCATGTCACTTTTGACACCACTTCTTGCTGGGGCCCAGGACTGGCCAGGTCTTCGGCCAGCTTAACTAGGTTCCGGATGCCGACCGCTAAGTTACCTTGCTCAGAAACAAATTCTGCTTTAACTGGAGGGAAAGAGAGAGTCTTAGAGAGAGTAAAGCAGTCTTCTTAGAAAGATAGCTCTTAGTCTTTAGCAGAGCTTGGTAATCTTCAGCAGAGAGACGCCGTGCTGGTGTTCTGCAGGAAGGAGAGGAAACAGAGTCAGAGTAAGCAAGTCTGTGATAGGACGCGCATGCTCCTGACTGCCTTCTCCTCCAGCCTAATGTAAGGATGATCTCGTGCCTCTCAACACCACAGGTGCAGAGACTCCCAATTCCCCACTGCTCTCATCTCACGAGC
The DNA here is from genome assembly GCA_963573935.1 of Arctocebus calabarensis. Taxonomy (NCBI): domain Eukaryota; kingdom Metazoa; phylum Chordata; class Mammalia; order Primates; family Lorisidae; genus Arctocebus; species Arctocebus calabarensis. Next base: position 34,006 of record CAUYON010074787.1, on the reverse strand, counting down.
TCTCATGCTTGTTAGGAAAGCTGAATCCCTCTCCATGCCCTTTCCTCCCAGGTGTTCCATTATTGAGCTGTACAAGTATTTCTTACTACTCTCACTCCTCCTAGCCATAGGCTACATGGGCTGCAACAAGGAGAGTCTAAGTTTCATTTCATATATATGTGAGAGTGAGAGAGAGTAATGACCTCAGGGCAATTGAATTTAGAATTGTTTGTAAAATTGCCTAGTAAGCTAATTCCCTGTGGGCTACACATTTTGTATCCTTCATTCCTACATCATCACCCAGTTGTGGTGCATTTCCTAACACATGGTAGACGCCTGATCAGTATTGTGTGAGTGAGGATATTACGAAAAGTCCAAGCAATGCTGCTTTGCTGTAGAAGACCTGAGCAGCAATGTGAATAATTGAAATGTATAATTCTCAGTATTTGAAACACATACAATTTAAAGATTTTCCTAATTACTTTTGAAAATATGCAGATATTGAGATATTGATTTTATGTTCTATCACTGTGGTTCAGATTGCTTTATAGATTACCATAGAGCCTTTTTGTTCACTAGACCTTTATTTTATGCGTTCTTCCTTTGAGCTATGCCGATTTAAAATCAGTTTACTTATGCCATTAAGTTTGGTTTGTGTTTTTTCTTATTAGTGAATGAAAGATTTTGATGCCATTGCAAGATATTTACTGTATTTTGTTTATCAATGGAAGTTATTATTCAATAAGTGTCACATTGAATATCAGTAAATATCTCCTAACATAGCTATTTACTGTGACTTCTAGTTACTACATATCCTCCAACTTCCTTTTGACGTATATGTGCTTACTGAGTGAGAGCTCTCTCTCTGTCTTCCTTTGTTCTTACAGTTTTAGTGTACGGCTCTGACCTTGACATCTGCTACTACCAACATCTTGGTATGACATTCATGGACAGTCCTGCCTTGAAATAAAAATATAATGCAGCTATTTAAGGTGCCCAAGATAATTATTGCTGAAAGTATCTTATGGACATATTTTATCTTGTAATTGCCAATAGCTTTGCTATACAAGTGACTTTGCGATGAAACAGATACTAAATAATCTTTTGTTGCATAATTTATATAAATCAATTAGGACAAAGAGATTCTTGGACAGGAAGAAATTTGTCTTTTCATTATTTTAAATAAAATTTTCAAACTTGTGTTGCTTTTTTTTGAGGGGGTGTAATTGTTTATTTGGGGTTATTGTTATTTGATAAATGTTCACCCATAAAATAAATACTTATTTATATTGTTATGTAATCTTCGTAACAACCCTATTAGAAAGTCCCCATTTTATAGATAAGGAAACTGAGTTTTGATGATGGCAGTTGATTACACTGATCACAGAGTCAGTGAGTTACAAAACCTGGATTTGAAATGGCATGTGAATCCCAAGACCATAAGCTAAACAGCAACATTACATTTTCATTCTGGAGCAAATAAACAACCTGTCTTTTTTCTCTTTCTTTTTTTGTCCAGGGCTGGGTTTGAACCCACCACCTCTGGCATATGGGGCTGGTGCCCTACTCTTTTGAGCCACAGGCAGTGCCCAAGGTCTTGCCCTGTTGCCTGAACTAGAGTAAAGTGATCTCATCATACCACAACCTCAAACTCCTAGGTTCAAGTCATCCTCCTGCCTCAGCCTCCTGAGTACCTGGAAATACAGGTGCCTACCACCACACCTGGCTTATTTTTCTAATAGTTCTAGAGACAGCATGTCACTCTTGCTCAGGCTGGGTTCAAACTCCTGGCCTCAAGCAGTCCTCTCATCTCAGCCTCCCAGAGTGCTGGGATTACAGGTGCGAACCACCTTGCTTGGTCAACCTTTTTTTTTTTTTAATTAAATCATAGCTGTGTACATTAATGCAATCATTGGGTGCAATGTGTTGGTTTTATATACAATTTGAAATATTTTCATCGAACTGGTTAACATAGTTTTCGTGGTGTTTTCTTAGTTATTGTGTTTAGACATTTATATTCTACATTTAGTAAGTTTCACCTGCACCCTTCTAAGATGCACCATAAGTGTGGACCCACCAATTACTCTCCCTACATACATCCTCCTCCTTCCCTTCCCCTCCCTTGCCCCTTTCCCCATATTCTTGTGCTATAATTGGGATATAGCTTTCATATGAAAGCTATAAATTAGTTTCATATTGGTCTGAGTACATTGGATACTCTTTCTTCCATTCTTGAGATACTTTGCTAAGAAGGATATTTTCCAGTTCCATCCTTGTAAACATGAAAGAGGTAAAGTCTCCATCTTTTTTAAGGCTGCATAATATTCCATGGTATACATATACCACAATTTGTTAATCCATTTGTGGGTCGATGGGCACATGGCCTTTTTCCATGACTTACCAATTATGAATTGGGCTGCAATAAACATTCTGATACAGATATCTTTGTTATAATGTGATTTTTGGTCTTCTGGATATGTACCTAGTAGAGGAATTATAGGGTCGAATGGCAATTCTATTTTTAAATCTCTAAGTTTCTTCAAACATCTTTCCAAAAGGATCGTATTGGTTTGCATTCCCACCAGCAGTGTAGAAGTATTCCCTTTTCTCCACATCTACACCAAGATCTCTGGTTTTGGGATTTTCTCATGTGGGTTAATCTTACTGGAGTTAGATGATATCTCAAAGTAGTTTTTATTTTCATTTCTCTGATGATTAGGGATGGAGAGCATTTTTTCATGTGTCTGTAGGCCATGCGCCTGTCTTTTTCAGAGAAATTTCTCTTTAAGTCCCTTGCCCACCCTGAGATGGGCTCACTTGTTCTTTTCTTGCCAATATGTTTGAGTTCTCTGTGGATTCTGGTTATTAACCCTTTGTCAGAGACATAACCTGCAAATATCTTCTCCCATTCTGAGGGCTGTCTACTTGTTTTACTAACTTTGTTCTTGGCTGTGCAGAAGCTTTTTAGTTTGAACAGGTCCCAGTAGCTTATTTTTGATAGTGCTTCTATTGCCTGGGGAGTCCTCCTCATAAAAGATTCGCCCAAGTCGATTCCTTCAAGAATTTCCCCTGCATTTTCTTCTAGTATTTTTATAGTTTCATGTCTTAAGTTTAAATCTTTAATCCAGTGAGCGTCTATCTTGGTTAAAGGTGAAAAGTATGGGTCCAGTTTCAGTCTTCTGCAGATCACCAGCCAGTTCACCCAGCACCATTTGTTAAATAGGGAATCTTTTCCCCACTGAATGTTTTTAATTGGCCTCTCAAAGATCAAATAACAGTAAGTAGCTAGATTCATCTCTTGTTTTTCTATTCTGTTCCATACATCTACCTCTCTGCTTTTGTGCCAGTACCATGCTGTTTTGATCACTATCGATTTATAGTATAGTCTGAGGTCTGGTGGCATGATTCCTCCTGGTTTGTTTTTATTTTTGAGTAATGTCTTGGCTATTTGAGGTTTTTTCTGATTCCATATAAAATGATGTATTTTTTTTGAGATCTTTGAAATATGACAATGGAACTTTAATAAGTATTGATTTAAAATTGTATATTGCTTTGGGTAGAATAGACATTTTGACAATGTTGAATCTTCCCAACCATGAGCGTGGTATGTTTATACAACAGTGTCTCAGGTTGTGTTGCTTTTTAAAGCTAGAAAGAAAGCCACACTGGAAATCAGATGTGGCTTCTAGCCAGTATTCTGATGAAGAGTCATGTAGCCTTGGTGCTCAGATGAGCACAGACCTTTTAAGTTCTGCTGTGAATATTTACACAGACTGAATGAAAGCATCCACTTCATTTGAAAGAACCTTTATCAGACTGGTAGTACTGAAGATCTCTGCTATATATTTAAAAAAAAAAATATATATATATATATATCCAGGGGCTGGGTTTGAACCTTCCACCTCTGGATATGGAGCCAGCACTCTACTCATTTGAGCCATGGATGCTGCCCTATATATTAAAATATTTTAGACAAATTGAGCTTTTGCCAATTTATTCATATCATTGCCAACAGCCATCTGACAAATATTTTTCTTAATTGCTTTTTTGGGGTGTTATGCACAGCAAAGTGCTGCTGTAGCTCTCCTAACTACAATTTCTACATAAATATGGAACTTATTCTTGGTTAGTAGATACATTCACCTTCTGTTCATCTTTTTCCTTCTTTCAGTTCTAACTTTTTTTTTTAGACACATACATCATTCACTTTAATGCTAAACATCTTACATATTTGATGGTTCCTATAAAAAATTGCATATATACATACATGTGCCATTTGTGTGCATATATGTAGCACGTACATATACAAACTAAAGAGTATGATAGTGACTCCTATAAATTTCTTTCATTTATAACCTACCATTAATGATGTAGATTTTTTATTTTACCAGATGACAAAAATTACATTTGTATTAATCCCCACCTGAACATTTTTTTTCCTATATGTAACTGCAGCCTTTTCATCACACATTTCTCATAAAATTGTATTACGTGTTTTACACTGAATATTTCTCAGCATGTCAGAATTAGCTGTGGCCCTTTTAAATTATATTTTAATTTATATTAGTGCCTAGACACTACTGCAAACCAGTTGTATCAGATTCCGATGGATTACAGCTTGGACATGAAATTTCGTTTAAGTTTCTTGGCTCATCCTATTGTGCATTAACATCTTGGGGATCTACTGTTTTCTATATAAATTATCTCTTGTTTATTTATTTTTTAAGTTTAAAGAATTTTCCATAGGTAACAGTGCATTTTGAAGCCCACACATTTCTTATCTAAAATGGAAAAGAAGGAAATAGAGTCAATTCTGTAAATTACCTATGTATGAATGTATTTGAGTACCCAAAGGAAAATTTCAGGATCTTTAGTTGTGTTTTATTAACTTTATAACGTTTTAGGGCACTTTAGGAGAACTTTCCTTAGTCCATTTAGACTGGTACAAGGCAATTCCGTAGACTAGGTAGCTTATAGACAACAGAAGTTTATTAAACACAATTCTGGAATCTGGGAAGTCCGAGATCACAGTTCTGGCAGATTGGGTGTCTGAATAGGGCCAGTTTCCTCATTTGTAGATGGCACTTCTTAGGTGTTTCCTTAAGTGGAGGAAGGGGCATCGTAGCTCTCTGTGACCTTGTATAAAGGCACAAATCCCCCTGGGGACTCTGTCCTTATAATCTAATTAGCTCCCCAAAGCCTCATCTCCTATAACCATTGCAATAGTTGTATGGTTTTAACATGTGGGAATAGGTAGGCTGAGACCCCACGGTCCCTTCCAAAGCCAGGGTGAAGCCCGCAGGTGAGCCGCCCTGTACTCCTAATTGAGAAGAAAGGACTCCGAACGTCTCAGTCAGGGGAATGTCTGCACGACTCTCCCACATGGAGAAATTAGCAGTGCTGGCAGCTGAGGCCATCAACTAGTAGCTTAGGCAAGAGAAGCTGAGATATCTGTGTGAGGGAGGAGATGAGACTTGCTCTCCTCCTTCTCACTTCTCCATGCACCATTATCTGGCCTCATTAGATATTGCATTATTCTATATCCCTCTTTACCATTTTCCCAACCTTCCTGGGGCCTGTAATCTCCCCTCTCACTTTTAACCTTGAGTGCTGACTGCTGACTGCTATGCATCCTTGCACGTACACTCGGTTATGTACTCAATACAAAGAGAATGGGAAACAGGACAGGTGCTGCATTGTTTTCATGCTGCCTCCAGGTATAGGAAACAGTGCGTGTCCTTACAGGCTTCCAGTTTAATGCACTAAGTTTGGCGTAAGTTGTATCCTTTCCTCAGCACCAGCTCCCTTGCTGGCCACTATCTCAGGTTGGGGTCAACTAGATGCCCAACATCAACACACAATTTTTTGAGGGGGGGGCACAGAGATTCATACCATAGAGATATGCTTAGCAACTTATCTGTTATCTCCTGAAATATGTGGTATGCTTTTTTAGACATCATAGGTGATTCGAAAATGTTAGTTGAATGACTGAAGAATGTTTAGAGAAGGATGAGTGACAGAATGATAGTTAACTTGGGCTTTATTATGTTTTAATTTGTTACACATTGTATTTGATGTCAAAGCTGTAAATTATCAATTTATGTAATAAACTCGTTATTATACTTTGATAGGATACATTTTTTTTTTCACAGCTCAAAGTTGTGAAAGATCTTGGAAACTTCTATTATTACTTAACTATTCAAACAAGGTTCAATTACTTGTTTAAATTACAGTGGAATAATATAAAAATGGCTTCACCTAATTACAGTTAATTCACTTAATTATTCTAAGCTAAGGATGCTGCAGAATGCTGTTATGATGTGACAGACTCCCTCGCATGAGGAAATATCAATCACATTGTCCTACTGAGTTTGTACATTTAATAGAATAGGAAACACCACCCCACAACCACAAAAAGAAACACCACTTCTGACATAGTCTGTGACAAATAAAACTTTAACAAACCATTTCTACAGAACTGATGTGAGTTTGTGTTTGTGTGTGACTTCAGGTTGTAGGTGTTGTTATGTACTTATGTAAAATATGTTCTTTTTTTTTGTCACATTCTGGAATCTACAATATCTTAAATTTATACCTTAATTTTTCAGTACATAAGATGGTGTTAATGTACCTATTTCTGTTACCTTTACTAATTAAAAGAATGAATGTGGATTTATTATTAAGAACTCAATTGAGAATATAGAGTGCTTCTTGTGTCGAACATTTACAGTTAACTCATATCATCAAAGTTATGGAATAAAGTGCTGTTAAAATTTAAGGGGATAATTTGCACATGGGTGGGGTGATAACCAATATCTCCTTCTTTGGATTACACAAGGTATGTATCAGTATCTCACCAGGTCAAAATCCTCTCCATTGGTATCTTTCATAATTTTAACATCTTTCTTTATTAAATTGAACCAAAGTATAGACATTGTGATTATTATTGAATATTAAAATAGAGGAATAGAACAAGACACTATCAATCTTACACAAGATTGGACAATTAAGTTTGTGAACTCATCCTAGAAAAAGTGCTACCTACTTCATTGCTGAATATCCCCACAGCCAACATATGGCTGAGGTGAATACTTCAAAGGCGACCGCAGTGATATTCAGCAATGAGGAATGTAGCGCTTTTTCCTGGGACTTTTCAAATATAATTGTATGCCACCATAGCATATAATAAGGGTGAATCGGAATATTGTTATGTTGAAACACATGTGTTTTTAATAAGGAACGCCACAGCAAACTTGAGCTTTAATGTAAAGAAGGTGGAAAACTGCATATGAGGGTGCATTTGGGGCATGCAAGAAGAAGCAGAGGGTTATCTATCTCAAATTTTGTTTCCTGGCCTATACACCTGTTGGATTTTCCTACAAGTTGACAATAGGGTAAAGGTCGAGAGATGGAAAGCAATGCCTAATGAGAATTGAAGTCTTTCTGTTTGAATATGTCATACCTCTCAGAGACTGCAACTAGAACTCTAATCAAACAGAGGAAAACAAGAGCAAGATGTTTTGAACTAAGTTGTCAGTTGGGGCTTGCCCCCAGGGAACTTAATAAGAACCTCACTATTGAGAACAGGATACAAAGTTATTAAGGGTCTATAAAAATGCCTGACTTGCAAATGTAAACTTGAGCTGTGAATTATGTACTCTTATCCAAGGAGCTTTCTGAACACTTATTCTAGGATAGCATGAGAACTAGTCAACCAGTAGGAGACTCAGAATATACTAGGGCAGAAAAATAAACCTTTAAATATAAGAAAACCCATTGGTCCTCAAACAGGAAAAGATTGAATAACTTAGGTGTATAAAAAGTCTGACTTTCGAAATTATTACAGTTATGGCAAACTTCTTAATATTATGGAAATGGAAATGCTCTTATCTTTTTCATATGCTTTGTTGTAAATTACAAAAACACAATTATAAGAGGGAGTTTTCCTAACAAATGCAATCAGTATAACCCAGTTCTTTGTACCCTCAATGAATCTCCAACAACAACAACAACAAAAAGAATTAAATGAAAACTCTAAAATTTTATTTTAATTGTGCTTTTAAATATGTTCCTTAAGAAAGGTATGATTGTCATTCTTCAAAGTTAAATAAGCAAAAACTATGCCTATGAATTATGAAATAACTCTGTTAATACATTATTAAATTTTTGTGACTATGAACTTGAGAAACCAAATTAATTGAAATGCTGTTAGATGACAAGTCCCTTTGAAGTTAATTACAATTAGTTGCTAGAAAGAATTTTCTAAGATACATTGAAAATATACCAAACTATAAATACTTCCAAGGTATTAATTGCAGTGGAAAAATTATTACACTGTTGAACGTAACAATGGACAATGGCATATAACCTTGCATCACTGACAATGAATAAAATGGAACATATTAAAGGATCATTTTAATTATCACTTCAAACCATTTAGAAGTCTTCAGACTAATAAAATGCAATCTGTACAAGGCAGCAGGGGAGGATGGAATTGATATTGCTGTTGTAATTTTAATACCAATTAAAAGACTTTGTCATATTGAGGGCTTTGGGTGGCCAGAATCTTCAAATATCATAATTGTATTCCTAGTCCATTTTTTAAATGATGTTAGGTTGACCTTGGCTAATATGCTTAACATCTTTTATTTGAGACTTTTTATGGTAAAAGGTACATGATTATGAGTTTTAGCTCTCATTTAATAGGTGAATTTATTATGCATCAGATTCTAATTATAAAATAAAGCTTGAGAAGCAGTACTATCTTTGTAGAGATTCTTTTTTTTTTTATAATTTTATTGAATCATAATTCTGTACATTGGTGCAATCATAGGGCACGATTCATATACATTCAGAAATGTTTTGATCGTACTGTTACAGTTAGCCTTCATGGCATTTTCTTGATCACTATAAAGACATTGACACTCTACATTTAATAAGTTTCCCCAGTACCCTGCTAAGATGCACCGTAGGTGTGATCCCACCAATTGCCCTCCCTCCACCCATACTCCCCCCTCCCCTCCCCTCCCTTTCCCCTTTCCCAATATGTAGTACCAAAATTGCAGCAGCAGTAAAACAAAACTTCAAACAAATAAACAAAAAAGTCCTAGACCAGATGATTCTACAGTCAAATTTTACTAAACCTACAAATAAGAACTAGTACCTATACTCCATAAATTGTTTTATGACATCTAGAAGAAAGGAGGAAATCTCCTCATCTTCTACTAAGTCAATATCACTTTGATATTGAAGAAAGGAAAGGAAAGGAAAGAGGAAAGGAAAGGAAAAGAGAAGGGAAGGGAAGAGGAAAGGAAAAAGGAAAGGAAAGGAAAGAAGGGAAGGGAAGGGAAAAGAAAGGAAAGAGAAGGGAAAAGAAAAAGGAAGAAAGAAAAGAAAGAAAGAAAGAAAGAAAGAAAGAAAGAAAGAAAGAAAGAAAGAAAGAAAGAAAGAAAGAAAGAAAGAAAGAAAGAAAGAAAGAGAGAGAGAGAGAGAGAAAGAAAGAAAGAGAGAGGAAAAAACAAAAAATATAAAGGATATAAGATGCAAAATTTTTCAATAAAAATCTAATAAACTGTTCAGAAATACATCAAAAAAAATTCATCATGACCATATGAACTTCATCCCAGCCATGCAAGGATGATTTAGCATACGCAGATCAATAAATGTAATTCATTACATAAACAGAGGCAAAAACACAGACCACGTGATCATCTCAATAAATGCAAAGAAAACATCTGACAGAATTCAGTACCTTTTTATAATACAAATGTTTAACAAAATAGGCATAGATGGGACTTACCTTAATATTATAAAAGCCATGTATGACAAATCCACAACCAAGATCATACTGAATGCAGGAAAATTTAAAGCATCCCCACTTAGATCTGCAACTAGACAAGGTTTTCCACTGTCACCATTTTATTCAACATAGTTCTGAAAGTCTTAGCCAGAACAATCAGGCAAGAGAAGGGAGTCGTGGACATCCAAATGGGGACAGAGGAACTTCACCTATCACTCTTTGCTGATGATAAGATCGACTATATGGAAAACCCCAAAGATTCTTCTAAGAGACTCCTGGAATTGATAAATAAATTCAGCAGGGCCTCAGTCTACAAAATCAATGTACCTAAATCAATGCCATTTTTATACACCAATGACCAATGACAGTCAATCTGAGAATCAAATCAAAAACTCAATACCCTTCAGAATAGCAACAAAGAAAATAAAATACCTAAGAATATATTTAACCAACGATGTAAAAGACCTGTACAGGGAGAATCATGAGTTACTGAGGAAGGAAACCACACAAAGATGTAAGATATCAAAAAATAGATCATGCTCATGATGAACTAGCAGAATCAATACTGTTAAAATGTCTGTACTAGCCAAAGTGATTTTTCAGATTCAATGCAATCCCCATTAAAATGCCAATGTCATTTTTTTTAATAGATCTACAAGAAATAATTATTTGCTTCTTCCGGAACCAGGTAAGAGCCCAATTAGCCAAAGAAACTCTAAGCAAAAAGAAGAAATTTGGAAGTATTACTTTATCAGATTTCAAGCTATACTACATACCAACTAACAGAACATGGTACTGGCACAAGAACAGGTATATAAACCAATAGATTTGAATAGAACCTTATAGAGAGTCATCTTCTTATTGCCATCTAATCTTGGACAAGGCAGACAATAATATACACTGGGGGAAGGAAATAGTGCTAGGAAAATTGTATCCAATCCAATAATGCTAGGAAAATTGTAGCCACAGAAGATTAACAGAGGGTCCACACCTCTCTCCATTCACAAAAATTAATTCACAGTAGATAACAAACTTAAAACTATGGCATAAAACAAAAATAACTCTATAATACAATGTTGTAAAGATTCTTGTAGACATGGGGCTAGGCAAAGAATTTATTAAGAATACCCCAAAGGCAAACATGGCAAGAACAAAAATTAATAAATGGAGCTTGATCACATTAAAAGCTCTGCATAGCCCATGAAACAATCAATAGAGTGAACAGACAACCTACAGAATGAAAGAAAATATTTTCAAGCTATATATCTAATAGAGGGCTAATAACCAGAGTCTATGAAGAATTCAAGCAAATCAACAAGAAAAAAAAAGTAACTCCATGAAGAACTGGGCAAAAGAAATGAACAGAAACTATTCAAAAGAAGATAGAGTAATGACCAAGAAACATACGGAAAATTGCTAATGTCTCTCATCATTTGCATTCCCTAAATTGCATTCAGGGTAATGCAAATTAAAATCACAATGAGAAATCACCTAACTGCAGCGAGAATGGCTTTTACCAAAAAAATCCCAAAATATACAATGTTGATGTTGATGTAGAGAGAAAGAAACACTTACATACTGTTGGTGGGACTGAAAACTAATACACTCTCTATGGAAAGTCACATGGAGATACCTCGAAGAACTAAAAGTAGATCTATGATTTGATCTAGCAGTCTCATTCTTGGGTATTTACCCAAAGCAAAGAATCATGTTATCAAAAAGATATGTACACTCAAATGTATATTGCAGCACAATTCACAATTGCAAAGATGTGGAACCAATTCAATTGCCTATCAGTACATGAGTAGGTTAATAAAATGCAGTATACGTATACTATGCATGCTATTCAGCTACACCAAAAAAAAAAAAAAAAAAAGTGGTGAACTAATGCCTTTTGAAATAATCTGGATAAAAGGAAATGGAGACCATTTCTCTAAGTCAAGTATCTCAAGAATGGAAAAACGAACACCATATGTACTCATTGTTAAAATAGAACTAATCAATCAATACCTAGTACACATTTGATAGTAAAACTAAACAGAAAACAAGTGAGGGTGAGCAAGAGGGGGACAGTAAGTTCACACCTAATAACTAAAATGCACACTATCTAGGTGATGAAGACTCTTATAACTTTCAAGCTGTCCAATAACTATTCATGTAACTGAACATTTATACCACAGTAATATGCTAAACTGAAATTTTAAAAGATCAGAAAAAAATTTTCACTGGGTATATACACTAAATTTTCTTTATCCATTCATCTTTCAGTGAACGTTTAGGCTATTGCTGCATATTGATTATTGTGAATAATGCTGTAGTAAACATTGGACTGTAGTTATCTCTTCAAGATCCTGATTTTAATTATTTTGGATATATACTCCAAACTTTTATTACTTTGGATCATATGATAATTTTATTTTTAATTTTTTGAGAAAAATCTCCATACTGTTCATTACAGAGACTATATCAGTGTACAAACATTCCAATTTCTCCTCATTTTCTGCAACACACATTGCTTTCTGGGTTTTCTTGAGCGTGAACCTCCTAACATGCTTGAGATGGTATCTCATTGTTCTTTTAATTTGACTTTCCCTGGTGATCTTGAGCATCTTTTCATACACCTTATATCATGCAAGGTTACTTACATCTTCTTAGGAGAAATATCTATGCAACTCCTTTGCCCATTTTTAATCAGAATTTTTATTTTTTACTATTGAGTTTGTGATTTATTTATATATTTTAAACATTAACCCTTTTCCACATTTATAGTTTGCAATTATCTTCTCATGTTTCATAGGTTGCTATATCATTTCACCAACTGGTTTTGCAGAACGGAAACTTTTTATTTTGATATAGTCCCACTTGTATAATTTTGCTTTTATTTCATGTGCTTTTGTTGTTATAAAAAAGAAATTATTGCCAAGATCAATGTTATAAAGTTTATCTCTATGTTTTCTTCTAGAAGTTTCATAATTTTAGGTTGCACATTTAAGTCTGTAATCCATTTTGAGTTAAGCGTTGTGTATGGTATAAAATGAGGTTCTAATTTTTTTCTTTTGCAAGTGGATGACTATTTTTTTCAACATCATACTTTTTAAAAGACTATCCTTTCTCCATTTTGTATGCTTGGCTCTGTATCAAAAATCAATTGACCTTATATGCATGAGTTAATTTCTAGGCTCTCTATTCTATTTCATTAGTCTGTATTTAGTCTGTCTTTATACCAGTACTATCTTAGTCTCTTCAGGCTGCTATAACAAAAACATCATCTTAGGATGGAGAATCTGCAACCTTAAGGAAACTTGTAGCATTCATGGCCTTTTCACTGTATCCAAATTGTACATAACAAATCCTTTAATTAAAGTGGTACAGCAAATAAAGATAAAGTTTTTCTTTTTTCCTTGGTTCCTCAAAAAGAATAATCTTCAAATCAGAAAGCCACGGGTTTCTCACTTGGTCTGATGATGATTTGCTTTAAGATCATAAGTATTCATATCACTTTTCTTTTCTTCATATGGCAGAAAAAGGCTAGAGAGTTTTATGTAGCCTTTTTATAAGGTCACTCATTCCATTCATGAGGGCACTCCCTTCATGACTTAACTAGAGGTTAGGATTTCAATATATAGATTTGGGGAGGGCAAAAAACTATTCAGTCCATAGCAAATATATACTGTTTTAATTATAGATATACCTCAGGGATAGTGTGGATTTGGTTCCAGACCACCTCAATAAAGGAAATAAGCATTGCAATAAGGAAAATTGCATAATATGTTTGGTTATGCTTACATCATGTAGTTTATTACATATACAATGGCACTGTGTCTAAAAATATGAAAATACCTTAATTTTAAAATACTTTATTGCATAAAAATGCTAATAAGCTTCTCAAGCTTCAACATGTTGTAATTTTTTTATTAAGTCATATACACTTAGATCATGAATACATTTATGCAAATGTGGGGTACAATGTATTGATTTTTTTTATACAATATGATGTGCTTACATCAAACCAATCAACATAGCTTTTGCCTCATTTACTTGATTATTGTGTTAAGACATTAATGTTCTACACTTGACAGATTTGACTTGTACCCTTGCAATATGCTCCATAGGTGTGGTTCTGCCTTTTACACTCCCATCAAACCTCCCCTCTCCCCTCCCGCTCCATTTTTCTCCTTCATCCTGGCCTATAGTTGTGTTCTATATTACATTAAAAAAAAGGATGAGTAAATATAAGTTGTTTTCATAGATGTACTAAGTACATTGGATACTTTTTCCTCCATTCTTGAGATACTTTCCTCAGGAGAATATGTTCCAGGTCCCTCCGTGTAAACAAAAAAGAGGCAAAGACTCCATATTTTTTAAGGCTGCATAGTATTCCATGGTATACATAACATGTTGTAATTTTTTGTTGAGGAGAGTCTTGCCTGTATGTTGATGGCTGCTGACTGATTATGGTGGTGATTATTAAAGGTAGAGGTAGCCATGGCAATTTCTTAAAATAAGACAACAAATTTTCCCACATCAAATGACCCTTTCACAAAAGATTTTCTGTAACATGTAATACTGTTTGATAACATTTTACTTGCAGTAGAATTCTTTCAAAATTGAAGACTATACTTTTAAACCCTACTGCTGCTTTAACCACATTTATATAATATTCTGAAATATTTGATATTACATCAACAATATTCGCAGCAGCTTCACAACTAGATTCTAACTCAAGAAACCACTTTCTTTACTCATCTAAAGAAGTAACTCCTCATCTATTAAAGTTATATTATGAAATTGGAGCAACTCAGTCAAATTTTCTGGCTCAACTTCTAATTCTAGTTCTTTTACTATTTCCACTACATCTTCCATTACTTCCTCTACTGAATGAAGTCTTATACCTCTGAAAGTCATTCATGAGAGTTGTAATCAACTTCTTCCAAATCCTCTTTATGTTGATATTTTGACCTTCTCTCATATATCATGAATGTTCTGTATAAATCTAGAATGGTAAATCCTATTCAGAAGGCTTTCCATGTACTTTTCCCAGATCCATCAGAGGAATCACTATCTATGTCAGCTATAGTCCTATAAAATGTATTTGCTAAATAATAAGAAATGAGAGTCAAAAATTACTATCTGATATGTGAACTACAGAATGGATGTTGTGTTACAGGCATGAAAACAACATCATCCCCTTGTACATCTCCCTCAGAGCTCCTGGGTAATAAGGTATATTATCAATGAAGAGTAATATTTAAGAGGATTAATTTTTGTTTCTGGGCAGTAGGTTTCAATAGCAGGCTTAAAATATTCAATAAACCATGCTATAAACAAATAAGGCATCATCCAAGCTTTGTTGTTGCATTTAGAGAACACAAAGTAAATTTAGAATAATATTAAAGTTCCCAGGAGTTTTGGAATGGCAAATGAATATTGACTTAAAGTCACCAGCTACATTAGCCCTTCATAAAAGAGTCAGCCTATTCTTTGAAACTTTGAAGCCAAGCACTGACTTCTTTCTAACTTTTGAAGTCCTAGATGGCATCTCTTCCCAATATAAGACTGTTTTATCATTCAAAATGTATTATTTAGTGTATCTACCTTCATCAGTTGTCTTAGCTAGATCTTCTGGATAACTTGTAGCTTCCACATCAACATGTCCTGCTTCCTCTTGCACTTTTATGTTATACAGATAGCTTCTTTTCTTAAACCTCATGAATAAACTTCAAACCTTTCTTATATGGCTTTCTCACCTCTCCGAGCCACCACAGAATTGAAAAGTTAGGGTCTTGTTCTTCATTAGGCTGTGGATTAAGAGAATATTGTGGTTGGTTTAATCTTCTGTCTAGACCACTAAAACTTTCTCCATACCAACAATAAAGCTATTTTTAATTTATTTCAAGAACTTTTTCTTTGCTTTCTTAGCTTGGTTAACTGTTTAGTATGAGACCTATCACTCAGCCTGTCTCATCTTTCAATATGCCTTTCTCACTAAGCTTAATCATTTCTGGCTTTGGATTTAAACAACTCTTCCTTTCCCTCAGACACTTGGGGGTTATTGTAAGGTTATTAGTTGGCCTAATTTTAATATTGCTGTGTCTGAGAGACTAGAGAGAACCAAGGAGAAAAAAAGAAATAAAGAAATGACTAAGTGGCAGTGTAACTGAAATTTCTTTCTCTGATGGGTCCTTGGTCTCAGAAATTTTAAGTATGAATTCATAGACCACCATGAGTAAGTGAAAAGATAGATTTTATTGATAAATAAGAGGAGAAGAAAAGTAAAACCTCTGGTTCAATGGAAGGGCATTAGCAAGTGGATAGCCCATTTGGGCTTTCTGTCTAGGGATTTATATGCAGTTTTTCTTGTCCTGTGGGCAGGAGAGTTCATATACAAAGCATGTCACAACTGTTTGGTACCAGAGGCCAACAGGCAGAAGCTAATTTTAAAATTGCCATTGTGCAGGAATGTAGTCTTATTTAGGGTGTGTTTTCTGTTCAGGGAGTGGTGGATTAGGTGGGACACTTATCAAACTAGTTCTTATGTTTAGAGTCTGTGATCAAGCCAATTAATAAGCTTTCTTAGGCCCAGAAAATGGGGTCCATGCCTACCACTGAGTGGGAGGAACCTGCATCAGTAGACCCATCAGAACACACACATGTATCCATTAAGTTTGCCATCTTCTGGGAGCATAGTTCATGGCACCCCAAAACAGTTTTGATGGTAGCATCAAAGATCAACAGGTTACCATAACAGATATAATTATAATAATGTTTAATGTATTGCAAGAACTACGAGAATGCGACATAGGAACAACCATGAAGTAACACATGCTTTTGGATAATGAGGCCAATAAATTTGCTCAATTTTACCTTCAATTTATAATTAAAAAAGCAATATCTGTGAAGTGCAATAAAGCAAAGCACAATAAAATGAGCTGTTCCTATATTTTGAAATCAAGAACTGAAGAAGTATGATGGCTCTGGCTTTCCGTGGTCTTTGTAGTCTCCTACAAATTTTAGGATTTTTTTCCTATTTCTGTAAAAAAATTTCATTGACATTTTGGTAGGGATTACCTTGAATATGTAGCTCATTTTGTGTAGTATGGACATTTTAAATCAACAATATTAAGTCTTCCAATTCATGAACATAGATATCTTTCTATTTCTCTGCCTTTTCAAAAATGCTTCATCAGTGTTAGATGGCTTTCAGTAAATAATTCTTTCACCTAACTTAAGTGTATTCCTAAATATTTTAATTTTCTGACAGGATTTTAGAAAAGACTGTTTTCTTAAATTTGTTTGGATACTTTCTTGTTAGTGCACAGAATTATGAAGAAATAGAAAATCAGAACAGGCCCACATAGTAAGTGAACTGAATCAATAATCAAAACCTCCCAACGAAGGGTGGTGCCTGTAGTTCAAAGGAGTAGGATGGTGGCTCCATATGCCAGAGGTGGTGGGTTCAAACCCAGCCCCAGCCAAAAACCACACAAAAAAAAATACTCCCAATGAAGAAAAGCCCAGAACCAGATGGCTTCACCAGTGAATTCTGCCAAACATTTAAAAAAGAATTGACATCAATCTTCTCAAACTCTTCCCAAAAATTGAAGAGGAGAGAACACATCCAAGCTTATTTTATTAGGCCAATATTGCACTAATACCACATCCTAATAAGGATATTACAAGAAAAAGGAAAGATAGAAGGAAGGAACTATAGGTCAGTATCCCTGATAAACATAGATACAAAAATCCTTAACAAAATACTAGCAAGCTAAGTTCAATAGCACAACAAAAGGATTACATACCACAACCAAGTAAAGTTCATTCTTGGGTTGATACACTCCATCAACATAATAAAGAATAAAAATCATACGATCAACTCAATAGAGGCAGAAAAAACATGTGACAAAATTTAACATCATTTCATTACAAAAACTCTCAACAAACTAGGAATAGAAGAACATGACCTCAAAATGAAGAAGGCCACATATGAAAGCCCACAGTTAACACTGTACTTACCTGTAAAAAACTAAAAGTCTTCCTCTAAGATCAGGAAGTCCTAGCCAGAGCAATCAGGCAAGAAAAAGAAATAGACATCATCCACATGGAAAAAACAAATTAAATCTACTGTTTACAAATGTTAACATATATATGATCTTATATGTTGAAGGCCCTAAAGACTCCTCATATCTTACATGATCTTACATGTTGAAGGCCCTAAAGACTCCACACACCAAAACAGTCTATTTGATCTAATAAATAAATTCAGTAAAATTGCAGAACACAAAATCACCCTATATGAATCATTCGGCATTTAAAATTATTACACAACTTAAATATACATCTAAATAATTTTTCTACTATTGTAAATGCAATAGGAAAATAGTATCGATTTAGTACTACAAAAAAATATGTGCTGACTATATCAACTTTTATCTGCATAATTATGGCTACGTATGAACACATTTTATAATGAGTATTATATAGGACACTCTGATTGCCAAATGGCATCTAAATATTTGATATTAAAATCCTCTAAAGTGTATTTGCTTTACATACTATAGACAAATTACTTGTGAAATCACCATGCCCAGGAGACATTGCTTTTTTTCACAGCTACAATATTTTGTCTTGAAATTGCCTCTTGTCTTCCTGTTCTGAGTGGAGAATTTTTAAATTCTTCCTAATGTTTTATGGTTGAGAGATGCAATTATATTTTTTAAAGTATAATGTTTAACTTTGAGGTAGAAAAACTTTGAGAACACTGAATAATTCACTTTGACACTCCTGGCCCTCTGAAAAGTGCCTAAGGTAAGAAGAAATACCATATTGTCTTATGGAGTATATTGCACTATTTTCTTTGTCACTGGGAGTGAATCCCAGGAATGTTAAAGAAGAAGCACAGATCAAAAATTTAGCAAATTACTTTCTTTCCCCCAAATCTTTATGAGATGTGACATAAAAATATCTGGGCGCTAGAAAAACAAAAATATGATTGCCCCTGTCCGTTTACAAGTCATTCCACTGCTTATTTTAGTTTATTGTCTAAAATACCATTCCTGAGACTTCATTATGTATATTTCCACCAAGCAAGTGGTTAGGAAGTGCCATCTACCGATTATTTTACTTTCTAAGTTGTAGCCTCTCTAATGTCCTTTAATGCATCAAACTATAATTAAAACAGAACACATGAGAAAAGAACCCAAATACTACTTTAATGGCTTAAACATTTATAGTTAGTACAGCTGACTTTTTTCTTTTTGTTTTCTGAACCCCGAATATTGTAAATAGAATCCTGCAACAAGCTTTCTGTTTCAACTGTATAACAGAGACTTGAACTGGGGGTTTTAACAATTTCACTTCAAAGAAAAGCAGACTAGTCAGTGACTCAATTTTGTTCTTTTGAAGCAAACAATAATAGACTTCCCAGTTTACAAAAAGTGCACATATGAGTAGTGTATCAACATTGTTAAATAAAAGGTTATTTCATTAAATAAGATGACCTTGCTACCTTTTAGTCGCAGTCTTAGAGAGCAAACTTGTTTTAATTAGCAGTCAGCAAGCAGACTGTAACTTCACTGAAGGAGCATTGAAGAATCACTGCCTATTAACAACCCAGCGGTAAGTAAGCCAGCACAAATACTTATAACCAAATAGTGTGCATTTCAGGAGTGGAAAGGATTAGCTATTGGGCACACAACACAGTGGAGGAAATTGCTTTATTCCCAGTACTGCTGGGTACCAGGAGGCAATCACTGTGCCTCCAGCCCATTAACAGCATTCAGAGTGTTGCTTCCCATAGAAGGGGTTATTGGCTAACCACTGGGTGACCAATTAAATGCTATGAATAAGTCCCAAACCCAGCAGCATGGGGCCTGTTTGTGGCACAGTGGTATCATTACTAAAGTGAAAAACTTGATGAGAAAGGAACATATTTAATTATAGAACTATACAAATGGCTAATTAGGACCATAAAGTGAAATGAATGACTTTCCAGTGGATTTTTGAATGTTACTGATAACTGCTCGGCTTCTTTGGAGACTATGAAAGTGATCTACAGCTAGAGCTTGCATGTCATGGTAATGGATGGATCTTCGTTAGAGGGAGCTTTTTTGACCTGGTTGCTCAGGTAGCATGGGTTCTAAAGACAATCCTTGATTCCTTTCCCTGCAAGGGTTCTTTCACTCCAAGCCCCTGGTCTCTCATGAGTTCCGCTTGCTTTCACAATAATTCTTATGGCTTTAAATGCAGAAACATTATTTGCAATAGTCACTCCCTATCAGTTGGAAAACTGAATCACAAAGGGGTGTCAACTAGCTCATGGGAGACACTGATCCATGCGTAAATTGAACTTTTACACTTTAGGATTAATCCAGAAACCTGTCATACTCTGCTAATCCAGGTATCTCAATTGCGAAAAAGTCACGAACTTCTTAAATGGAAGAATTATAATTTAAAGCTATATCTACCTAGTATCAAATTTTTATTTTTTCAAAGGAACATAGGAAATAATCTGGAATCATGAAAATGGAAATAAACATGATTGATTTCTGGCTATCAACTGCCAGACCCAACATTTGATTCGGATATGTTTTATGCTATTTGGTGAGTACAGGCTTATAATGAAACTAATTTTATTTTCATTTATCAAACATTTAAAAGCACCTATCATGTGTAAATAACTTCACTAAAGATATCCAGAAACATCACTTTTCTTTGAAAAGGAACACATATTGGGTGTTAACAAAGAATTATACACTTCTAGTCAAGTAATTATAGAAACACTAACATGTTGTCATTTCATATTACTAAATTTCTGCCTTTTTTCAATCTTTATAGCTTAATTTCATTTTTATTAAAAATTATCTTCTTGTTTTAAAAAAGAAACAATTTCAGTACCATATACTGTAAGAGTGCAGTTTTATCACTGGCGACCTCTTTCTCCACAATTCATTAGTTACTACTGCATTGTAAAGGGTTTAGCAACCCCCTTCCTGGTAGTCAAGATGTGATGAAAATTACTGTTTCCAGATGAGTTTATGACCACTATGGCTGAGAATTTGAAGAGGATGCTGTAAAATTCCTACATAGGGAAATACATTTTATAATCTTTGGTGATTCCATTCAATAGTAAAGGCAAGGTCAAGAAATCCAATTATGTTGCTGAGAATTGTGGAAAATGGAATTGCTAAGAATATTGATTGGTTCCATCTCCACCAATCAAGAGACTACTTGTCCTAAACTTATTGCTTGATTAAAATGCTTATAAATGTTATTTCACTTTAACCTAATCACAGAAATGAGTCCCACAGCTCTAAATCTACTAGAGATCTACATACAGCATCTTCTGTGGATCTTTCTGGGTAGGCAAGCTACACTTTACCTGTCCAAGAAAGTAATGACTCCTCACATTTAAAAATCCTCAGACGTGTAGAAGCCATGATATCTGTGGCCAAAAATATATTATTCTTCTGACCCTCAATGTCTCTTGTTAATATTTAAACATGTTTTGTCAATACCTGCCTTTATAGTGTTAGAAACCTCTGAAAACATTCCTTACCAGTTGAAAGGAAGCATAATTATAAACTTACTGAAAAATGTTTAAACTCTTCTGCTCTCTAGAAGTGAAATATTTCAATTGATCACTTTTTTTGCTTTTCCCTTCATTCTTTCTTCCTTTTAAACTGAAGATTTTAAAACATCTAGACAGGTAAAATGTAAGGGTATATGGTATACTTCCTGGGTGATGGACTCAACTACAGCTCAGACTTTATCTTACCAATGCGAATATTATTACTTAATTACATGTATCTTCATTTTACCACCCCCCAATATATATATATATATGTATAGACCATAAAAATGTTACATACAAATTAGCTATACCCTGATGTTTACTCTTCTCTTGAAAATCATATTGTCTTTTAATTGCATGTCAGGTATTTTGCACACTACATGTGGCTAAAAGGTACCCCTCCACTGATTGCTTAATGATTCTTTGGCTGTTTCTGCCTCTGATTATACTAAATGTATCCGGTTGGATTTATCCCTACCCTGTCCCTGATAAGGTCATTGTTAATTTACCCATTTCAGATAAAATAACTCTGCCAAACACTCTGATATTCGACATAAAGGTAATGTTTTCTACTTTATTATCTAAAACATACATAAGAGTCTTGAAAATATTTTCATTACTTTTGTTAAAGCTTTACTTAAAATAGATCAATAATAGGAAAAAAGGTAAATGCAAATGTAATTCAAATATAGTTGTGCTTCCATGAGAAATTTTTTTTATTTCCTGAAGAAACTTAGTTTAAATTACAAACGCTTTGCTAAATCATGTGTATTGTTTCTGAACGTATCCTTGAGGATAACAAAGAAGGAATTATCCTACATAGCCAACAACACATTTCTTTAATGTTTTTTCTATTTATCCCCATATCAAAGGCAGACACCTTCCAGTATTTCCTGTCCCTCTCCTCTTGTTAAAAATCTACTCTCAGCCAATTCTCTTGCCTGACTTTCCTTTCCCTTTTTTGATTTTTTCCTTAATTTTATGTTATCACCCCTCCCAGTTACCTCTCCATCATGTACTGGGATCAGCAGAGAGTTCAAAAACCATGATCAAAATGACCTGAAGAAGGCAAAAAAAGGAAAAGCTTTTGGATACTTATATTTAATATTTTTGACTCTGTCACATTAGTATAAAAAGTCAGGTAAATGATGGTGAACCCACTTGAAGGGCTGTCATCCAAACATATAGGTAATACTCTGAGGACTCTATAACTATGTGTGTGGTACAAAGTCAACTAGAACAAAATGACAGATTTTACAGCAGAAATTGTAACAACAAAGATTGTAAAGTAAATCAATATGTATAGTGTTTGAGTAAAAAATGTCCATTAACAGATGAATAGATAGATAAACTGTGCTGTAATCATATATTGCAATACTACACACTGAAATATACATGTGTGCATACATACACACATACAAAACTTATGGGAAAAGTAAAAGAATAACAAAATAAAAATGAATCCAAGTAAGATTAATAGACACAATTAAAAGTAAGCCTCAAATTTATTTCTGAATCTTTCAGGAGTCATTATAAAACTGGAAATATGACTGGTTCCATAACTCAGTGTAATCATAAGATATAGCAAGTTAGTTTCTTACGAGAAACATTAATCCCAAAAATGAGACAAGAGAAAAAATTATCTTATATGTCACATTTGATACTATGTTATCTATATAAAAATTCCCTAAACAGAATACATTCTAAAGAATGAGGAACCCTTTCAAAAACTTTCAAATAAAAAATACCTAAAGATATAAGTATACATTTTATATGAAAGTGCAGGCCGAAGCAAACTCAGAAAAAAAGAAATTAAACCTAGAGAAACAAGGTGTAGTGGTTTTTGATGTCACAGAGAAACAAATCAGCAATGAGGCCCATATATAACAGATGGCCAATATTGTTTTCTAATATAATCCACTTTGTCGTATCTGTAGGGGAACTATTAGATTTTATATCCATTGGGGAATCATCTGTATTTGATGGGTATTAAGCATCAATTCTATTTCTTGACAAGTGTCTAGGATGCAGATATTATACTGTTATCACTAATATACAAAGCCATAAACTATACACCAGTTGAGTTGGGATAGACTAACATTCTTTGAAAAATAGTAGGATTTAACAATGTTTTGTCCATAGGCAAGTAAATACCTATAAGCAGTGCAAATATATATTTGTTTACATTTTTTACAATATCAATCTCTCAGACTACTTGAGGTCTTGTCTTTCATATGCATGAAGTTTAATGGAAGAAACACCTCTTGAAGATAAAATAGTGGAACCCAGGAAAGGCAAGGAGAACCCTCAGAGTGATGCAGGTTTGACACACGCCAGGACAGGAGGAACGAGGCATCATCATTGGGTAGGAATAATTTAAAGATTAGAACACAGTTCAAAGTTTTTTCCAAGCCAACGAAGGATCCTAGCCTTAATGTTCCCACTTAAAGAAGCCCCACACTTTACATAGGTGGTCCTGCATTAGTGTTCCCACTATTCTCAGACCCAGACCGGGAGTGAGCTGTGCAAGTGTGTTTCCAATGCAAATAGAGTGATGGATTTAAGAGGATGGCAAACAAGGTCATCAGTCAGTTATGCTCACTACAGCAGGACAGATGAGTGGGACATTTTTATGGCATGTTATATGTGTGAAAAAATGTCTCGTGATTGGCAACCATAAATAATACATGTTTGCAGTCTGAATTAACGTTTTCAGTGGGTACTAAAATGAAGCTTAAAGGAGAAATTTAAAGATTTCACTGGTTGGTAGTCTCTCAAGCAAAATATAGGACAAAGAAGACAAAAAGAAGGACAAAATATAAATTTTCTCAGAAATAACATAACTCCATTCCAGGCCTCATTAATTTTCAGTAAAAAAAAAAAGTGATAATCATGAGCAAAACAGTCAAAATTGCTAGGTACACAAGTGAGTAGGAAACCATGAATGTAAGCCAGTAGAAATAACAGGCAGTAGGAAATAATATTAAAAACTAAATGCAGATATTAGAATTGTCAGAAAATAGGATACTAAATATGTACATTTAATACGTTTAAAATACAAAAGAAATAGTTAAAAATATGTACAAAGTACTTTTAGAAATATAAAAGCAGTTTTAAAAAGCAAATAGTACTTTTAAAAACAGAAAATAATTTTATATCAGCCTGAGCCAGAGCGAGACCCTGTCTCTATAAAATAGCCCAGCATTGTGCTGGGCACCTGGAATCCTAGCTACTTGGGAGGCTGAGACAAGAGGATCATTTAAACCCAAGACTTTGAGGTTGCTGTGAGCTAAGATACAATGGCACTCTACCAAGGGTGAACAAGTGAGACTCAGCCTCAAAAACAAAAAAATTTATAAACTCAATTGATAGATTAAAGTAGCTGTCAGTAAACCAAGGTCCAGGACCACCTACCTGTTTTTGTAAAGCAATTTTATTAAACATGACCATGCCTGTATTTATATATCCTCTATCATGGCTTTCATGCTACAACATCAGAATAGAATGGTTGCATTAGAGATCTCTAGGGCCAGAGGCTGAAAATTTCTCTGGTTCTTTTAAGAAATAGTTTATAGACTCCTGAATTAGATGAATAAATAATGATGATAAAATGACTCAACTGAAGAAAGAATTAATTAATTGAAAGTGAGAATCAAAGAAACTACTTGCACACAACACAAAGGAGACAAAGAGAATACGTGATCTACATGAGCAGGAAAGGGAGGCTGAGAGAGAAGAATGGTGAACGGAAAAAGAAATATCACACACCTACACATATTCTCAGAGGTGAAATAGGAGAAAGAATAGAGAAGCATCCCTACTTTGATAAAAGGTGCCTAAGAATTTTTTGATAGCTATTTGAAGGAAACAATTTCAAGATCTAAGATTTCTGAGAAATCACAGGAACACAAATTTGGGATCACCAGAGGAAGAATTTCTTCTAACTCTCTGCAGACATGAGAGATAAACCATCACACATGTAAAGGCATGGTAATCTGACAGATGAGACAATTCTCAGTAATAACAATTAAAACCAGAAGACAATGAAATGATGGCTTCTATGTGCTAGGAGAAAAAGACATGTGAATATGGAATGCTATAAGTGATAAGGAAAAAGAAAAACTAGAGAATTATAGGTTGGGAAGGAATATGATGCCTGATTTAAAAAAAAAAATTGATCAGAGACTGTGGATAATATAGTGTAAATCTAAACATTAAATGTAAGAAAAAGAATAATTATGTTAACTATATATTAGAGGTTAAAATTATACTTAAAAGATTCTTGAAACAATAGTATATAATAGCATTTATATGAGAGTGAGTGGTGGGTATTAAAGTATTCTAAGATCAAGGAGTTTCAAGAAAAGGGTAAAGGATTTTTTTTTAATTTTAGATTTTGTTAACTTGAGCATTAATGTAAGAAAAGAGCTAGAAACCATAAATTAATGACATCCAACCACTAACATCAAATAAGTAGTAAAAAAAAGAAAATGGAATGAGAAAAAGGAAAAAAATAAGTCAAGAAACTTGATGAAGAAAGAAATGGAAAAAAATTTGATCAGTTAAAAGCAAGTGATAAGATAGGAGCAATGAGTCCAATCACTAATTGCTATAAATGTAAGTGACCTAAATTCTCTAGTTGAAAATCAAATTTGTAGACTAAAATTTAAGAAAGAACATCCTGTCACAAGCTGCTGTTTATACTATTAATATGTAAAATGAAAGCAGAAATTTTAAAACTAAAAGGACTGTAAAAGATACAGATAATACTATCTATCCAAAAAAAAACTCCCATAGTTATATTAATGTCCTAAAGAAAAACACAATTTAAGGCAAAAACCAATATTAGAGATTTAAAAAGCAGCATGTAAAGATAAAGGCTGCAATTCAACAGGATGGTTTGGCAATTATAAATTTGCACTTATGTAATAGCATAGCTTCAAAATATACAAAAGAAAATGTAACATAACTATAAAGTAAGTAGACAAAGTAATGGTCCTTGTGAAAATTTTAAGCACACAGCTTGAAGTAAACCAAAGATCAAGCACCCCAAAAATCAATAGTGATACGATTTGAAGGACAAATTCTAAATACTGATGTAGTATATGGATTATGGGCATTGACTTGATCAAAAAACATTCTCTCAAGTACACATAAGAAGACATTTGCAAAAATTGACTATAGACTAGGACTTAAATCTATCCACAACAAATTTCAGAAAATGAGTATGAGTCAACCCAAGTTTCCAAGCAGAGCATAATTAAGAACATTTAATCCAAAACAGCTTGTATTTGGACATTTACAAAAGGCACTTATAAACAAATAATACTAATGCAATATTGCAGGTATTAAAAATGAAACAAAGTTAAAATTCTCTATATCAATACTTACTTGATGAAGCTGGTGGGAAAAATAATAGGGAATATTATGCTTTCTTTTTTTTTTATAATTTTATTGAATCATAATTCTGTACATTGGTGCAATCATAGGGCACGATTCATATACATTCAGAAATGTTTTGATCGTACTGTTACAGATAGCCTTCTTGTCATTTTCTTGATCATTATATAAAGACATTGATACTCTACATTTAATAAGTTTCCCCAGTACCCTGCCAAGCTGCACCGTAGGTGTGATCCCACCAATTGCCCTCCCTCCACCCATACTCCCCCCTTCCCTCCTCTCCCTTTCCTCTTTCCCTGTATTCCTATGCTATAATTGGGTTTTAGCCTTCATATTAGAAGAAAGTGCAGGGAAAACTCTGATACAGATTTTGGTATGTCTCTTTGGCACAGAACAACTATCTCCTTGCCCTTTGTTTTCCAAGCCATTTTCTTGAGAAAATTACTATTTATGTTACACTGATATAATAATTAAGATCTAGTTTTGTGGAATCCCAAAATTACTCCTTAGACATTCAAATAGATTACATAAAGTAAGTTCTTCATTTATATAACTGTGTTAGCATAATTTGTCATTGAAAGAATAAAATGTAGCAGTCTTTTTAATTTGTTATTTTATTAAATATTCAGAGTTTTTCTTCTGTTTATAAACATATACATCTTATCAACTATAAATACTTTCTTATGTTGAATTAATGATATTTCAAATATGTCATTAAGATTTTTATATGTAAATAATATATTTTATCTCTTAAAACCTTAGTTTTCTTTTTGAATTTCTTTAAATCTCTCAGCTAGATAACGTCTAATTAAGTTGATTTATCTGTTTTGATTTTGTTAGACTGGCTTACAAACTGTGAAGTGGCCACACCAATCCAAATCACGAAATAATTTTTGAAAGAGGCTCTCACTACTACGCATTGAAAATATAGATACATTGTCTACAGCCATACCACCTTGAACGCGCCCAATCTCGTCTGATCTCGGAAGCTAAGCAGGGTTGGGCCTGGTTAGTACTTGGATGGGAAAATATAGATACATTCCAGGTCATTGTGGACATAAGTCTATTCTATTCTTTCTTCCAAAATTTTAACTTAATTTTTATTTCTAATTCCAGTTTCATGTCAGTTATCAAGATTCCCTGTCTCATCCCTAGAGCACTAAAGAGTAACAGAACCAAGTTTAAGAATTATTCTTTCACAACACGACTGATTCAAAGTCAATAATAACATAACACCTAGGATAACTTTACACTAGAACACAATCATCTCTCAGCTGTGCTTAATTTAATATTCCCCTGTTCCAATGAAAATGTTCCTCGCTATCCTTTTAAGAGCTTTGACTTTTTTCATCTAAGCATTTCAGTTTCCTTCAATACAGCCTCTGTAATTAGTGGCTCCAGGCCAGTAAATTCATCTTGCATGTCAATTCCTCTGTTTCTGTCAGTTTCAGCCCACAGATACTTTTATAAAACAAATCCTTGCACCTAACTTCTGACTTGAAATTGGATTTGACAAAGCAGTCTTTGAGACTTATATAGGGTAAGAACACCGGCTGTAGCAATGACACCTATTACAAAAGCTGTATTCTGATTGCATTATACATACTCAGTTGCTGCTGACTTCAAAAAAGTTATGAGAATGTAAGAAAGAAGGAAATTTGTCACTGACTTCCTAAGAAGTTCCTAATAACATATAGGAGACATCACGCTTCTGACAGAACACTGGGAGTTAGTTTCAGGTTCCAAACTATGATACACTTTTTAAAAATTTGCTGTTTATATAAAGAACATTCAGTTATGATATTTTATTCCAAATGGGTCTCATTTTAGTCCATAGGCCACAATACTATAACTCAAAAGCAAGGTTATGGGAGAAAGCATCATACAATTATGTTACATGTTTGAAAGTCAACAAAAAAACGAAGAAACCATTTTAGAAGATGTTAGGCAGCAAAGGAAATTAGAGCTCTTTTAATAACCATGTCTTCATGTTACCTATGAGCAAAACAAAACACAGATCTAGGGAAGAAAATGAGGGGTTGCTTCTCTAGATCATTATTTTATCCATCTCATTTGCTTCCCTTACAATCACAAATGTTAAACAATTTACAAGTTACTCTGGATTCTGAAGTCCAAATTAGTTCTTTTGAAGACAATAAACCAGCTCAAGTGTTTGTTACTCCACTAACGGGGGCTGCAGTGATCATTTTTAAAAGTTCTTAGAATATTGTTAACTTCTTGTTGTCTTTTTGATTCCTCTTAAAAATTCAAAAAAAACTATAGGCAGAATGTTGAGGTTTGTTTGGGAGTCAATTGTTAAAGAGCAATGAGCTCAGCTATATATTCTTCTCAAGCTTCCCTGTCATGGGACTCTAGTGTGCTGAACCCAAAAGAAGACAAAGGCATTGCAGCCTTTGGTCTCTAATTACTTTCACGTCTATCATTCGAGCACTCAGACACAAATGAATTTGCAAACCTCAGGGGACTTCTTTTGAACATGAAGACACTAGTTGACTTTTAGTTGCAGTTTAAAAAATGTCCTACAGAAATGTTGCCTTTTTTTTAATAGCTGTAAGATTTCTGACCTTATAAGAAAATAACAACTGCTCACAGGTACTATTTATTACACTTGAGGAAGGAGGGTCTCTTGAAAAATGCACAAATGCCTGTAGTGTCAGTACTTTCACTGATATTATAAAATAAAATGTATAAATAAATGGAAAATAAATGAATTATTGCAAGCAGGTTTGCCTTTTCCTCTCATATAAATTATGATGAGACAGTAAGAGTCCTATAATGAATTCAAATAATTAAATGTTAGTGTTTACAAAAAAAGGCGGATGCTATAGAGCATGACTCCCAGAATTACAAAGCTTATTTTGGATCAGCATCTGTACAGGATCACAGATTGATAATACTGATGACTACCCTAATACAAAGGGACCTTGTGAGTCCTGATACACCGGGCCTGACTGGGAAGACCCAGTCATGTATGTCTATTCTTCAGCATTCCATGGCTGGACACTTTCCAGACATCCCTTATGTTTTCTCTCTCATTTACAGCTGAAACTCTTTTTTCTTTTTAAATTTCAAAGTATTACAGGGGTACAAATATTTTTAGTTACATGGAACACTTAATAATGCTTGAGTCATGGATATAAGTGTGCCTGTGATGCAGCAAGAGTTCAT
The DNA here is from genome assembly GCA_963573935.1 of Arctocebus calabarensis. Classification (NCBI taxonomy): domain Eukaryota; kingdom Metazoa; phylum Chordata; class Mammalia; order Primates; family Lorisidae; genus Arctocebus; species Arctocebus calabarensis. The sequence goes on along the minus strand of CAUYON010074787.1, from coordinate 4,067 downwards.
TGCACCCATTATGGTAAGTTTTCATGCCTATCCCCTCTATAGGTATACTTGAAGTATAGGTATAGAAGGGATAGGAAGGATTTCCCAATTTCCATTAAGTTTTACTTTCCTCTGAGAATGTGCATGCTCTTCAGTTACTTCCAATTTAATAGGAATAGTAATTTTTCCTTTCTTCAGATACTTCACTTAGGATAATGGTCTTCAGCTCCATCCAAACTGTTGCAAAAGGTATTAAATCATCCTTCTTTGTGGCTGAGTAAGAATCCATGGTATACCCATACCACATTTTGTTAATCCACTCATGAATTGATGGACATGTAGGCTGATTACACACCTTTGCAATTGTGAATTGTGCTGCAATAAATATTCAAGAGTGAATATCTTTTTGAGAAAGTAACTTCTCTTCCTTTGGGTTGATATCCTGTAGTAGGATTGCTGAATTGAATGGTAAATCTACTTTCACTTCTATGAGGTACCTCCATATTGCTTTCCATAGAGGCTGTACTAATTTTCAATCCCACCAATAGTGTATAAGCATTCTTTTCTTTCTACATTCATGCCAGCATCTGTGATTTTTGGACTTTTTAATGAAAGCCATTGTAACAGGGATTAGGTGATTTGCCTATCTTCTTTTCAAAATTTTCTGTTCATGGCTTTCCCCATTTTTCAATTAGGTTATTTGATTTTTTTTCTTGCTGATTTGCTTAAGTATTTGTAGATTCTGGTTCTTAACCTTTTATTGAATTTATAGGTTGCAAATTAATTTCCCCCATTCTCTAGGTTGTCTATCTGCTCTGTTAACTATTTCCTCTGCTGTGTGGAAGCTTTTTCATTCAACCAAGTCCCATTTATTTAGTTTTGTTGTTGCTATAATTGTCATTGGGGCCTTCTTCATAAATTATTTGCCTTGGCTGATTGATACCTGAAGGAGTTCTTTTCAATCTTTTTTTCTGGAATTCATATGGTCTTATACCTTTCATTTAAGTCATTTACTTATCTTGAATTAATTTTTTTGAATAGTAAGAAATACAGATTCTGTTTCATTTTTCCATGTGTGGCAATCCTTTTCTTCCAGCACCATTTACTGACTAGAGATTCTGTTCTCCAGTGTGTATTTTTGTCTGTTTTGTGAAAGATCAATTGGCTGTACGTGGGGATATATCTGAGTTTCCTACTCTGCTCCACTGGCCTATGTTTCTATTTTTTGTGGCAATATCATGTTATTTTGGCTACTATATTGTGCAGTATAGTCAGAAGTCTGATAATCTGATGCCTCCAGATTTGTTCCTTTTGCTTAAGATTGCCTTGGCTATTTAGGCTCTTTTCTGGTTCCAAACAAAGTGTAGAATTATATTATCTAGATCTGTAAATATTATATTAGCATGTGATGGGGATTACGTTTAACCTGTCAATCACTTTGGGTAGTATGCACACTTTAACAGTGTTGGTTCTGCAGATCTGTGAGCATGATGTGAAACTCCTACTTCCAATAGCAGTCTTGGTTGAAATAAATAATGCTTTGATTCTAGAAGCAGAATAAAAATGGAGACTTCAAATCTCAAAAGATCATAGAAGACTTTCTGTTGGTGTAGAAGCAGTAGTTAAATAAATATGAAATGAAGAGGAGGGCTACCTATCAGTTAATGTTGATCAGATCAGGCTTTTCCAAGCACCTATTTGGAATCTACATGTTCCAGGCTCTGAGTTTTCACCTATACTTCATTTATGCTTTATAGCACCTATATCATTAGGAATAGGCATCCTTAAAAAGAAACTACAAGTCAGTGAGATTAATTAATATGATCAAGGTAACATAACTAGTAAAAGCAGAGATATTTTCTTGCTCAGTTTCCCACTATTATTTATTTGTTCTCTAGCAAAGGTGATATGGCATGTTTAAAATTTCATGATCTCAAATTCTTTTTTTTTAAAATGTAAGTTTTAGGGCAGTGCTTGTGGCTCAAAGGGGTAGGGCACCAGCCCCATATGCCAGAGGTGGCTGGTTCAAAACCAGCCCCAGCCAAAAACAGGAAAAAAAAAAAAAACTAAGTTTTATTGTTCTATAATGGAATGCAAATTGGTTTACATTATTCTTTTTTTTTTTTCTGCAGTTTTGGCCCGGGTTGGGCTTGAACTCACCACCCCTGGTATATGGAGCTGGCGCCCTACTCGAGCCACAGGTGCCACCCTTTACATTATTCTTTTCCACTGAAAGAATTTATCTGGCCCCTTCAAGGTAATATAATTCCTTCCAAAAAAAAACTGAATCAAAGGGTAGCGACTGTAGCTCAGGGGGCAGGGTGCTGGCCCCATATACCAAGGGTGGCAGGTTCAAACCCAGTCCCCGCCAAACTGCAGCAACAACAACAAAAAAAATAGCCAGGTGTTGTGGCAGGCACCTATAGTCCCAGCTACTTGGGAGTCTGAGACAAGGGAATTGCCCAAGTCTAGGAGTTGGAGGTTGCTGTGAGCAATAAAGTGAGACTCTGTCTCTACAAAAAAAAAAAAAAAAGAAAAGAAAAAAGAAAAAACTGAGTCTAATCTAGTTCTCTCTCTCTCTCTCTCTCTCTTCTTTCTTCTCTTCCTGAAGTAGTGTAAGTTCTAAGTAGCCACATGGATAGCTTGCCCATGTGATGTTGAATTGAATCATAACTGCGTGCATTAATGCATTCATGGGGTACAATGTGCTGATTTTATATACAATTTGGAATGTTTACATCAAACTGGTCAACATAGGCTTCCCCTCACTTACTTAATTGTTGGGTTAAGACATTTGTACTCTACTCTTAACTGATTTGACACATCCCCTTGCAATATGCACCATAGGTGAGGTCTCACTGATTACTCTCCCACCACCCGGCCTTCCCTCTCCCCTCCCCTCACCCTCCTCTTCCCTCCTTCACTCTGGGTCATAGTTGTGTTTTATCATTCAAATGAAAGTGTGGGTGATTATATATTGGTTTCATAATAGTACTGAGTACATTGGATACTTTTTTTTCCATTCTTGAGATATTTTACTAAGAAGAATATGTTTGAGCTCCATCCACGTAAACATAAAAGAGGTAAAGTCTCCGTGTTTTTATGGCTGCATAGTATTCCATGGTGTACATATACCACAATTTGTTAATCCATTCATGCACTGATTGGCACTTGGGCTTCTTCATGACTTGGAAATTATGAATTGGGCTACAATTCATAAACATTCTGGTGTAAATATCTTTGTTGTAAAGTGATTTTTGGTTATCTGAATATATAAGTGGTAGAGGAAATGCAGGATTGAACAGCAGTTCTACTTTTAGTTCCCTAAGTGTTCTCCAAATTTCTTTCCAAAAGGAACATATTAGTTTGCATTCCCACCAGCAGTGCAGAAGTGTTCCCTTTTCCCCACATCCATGCCAACAACTCTGGTTTTGGGATTTTGTTTGTGTGAGCTAATCTTATAGGAGTTAGATAATGTCTCAAAGTGGTTTTGATTTGCATTTCTCTGATGATTAAAGACGATGAGTATTTTTTCATGTTTTTCATAGGCTGTGTGCCTATCTTCCTCAGAGAAGCTTCTATTCAAGTCTCTTGCCCACAATGAAATGGGATCACTTGTTCTTTTCTTATTAATTAGTTTGAGTTCTCTGTGGATTCTAATTATCAAACCTTTGTCAGAAACATAATCTGCAAATATCCTCTCCTATTCTAAGGGCTGTCTGTTTGCTTTACTTACTGTGTTCTTGGCTGTGCAGAAGCTTTTTAGTTTGATGAGACCCCGGTAACATATTTTTGGTGTTGCTTCAATTGCCAGGGGTGTCTTCCTCATAACATATTCTCCCAGGCCAATTTCTTCAAATGTTTTCCATGCACTTTCTCCAAGTATCTTTAAATTTTCATGTCTTAAGTTTAAATCTTTTATCCAGTGAGAATCAATTTTTGTTAATGGTGAAAGGTGTGGGTCCAGTTTCAGTCTTCTACAAGTCGCCAGCCAGTTCACCCAGCACCATTTTTTAAATAGGGAATCTTGCCCCAATTTATGTTTTATAGGCTTTGCACATTTATCTATTTTGGATGAAATTTCATTC